>CABHPR010153306.1:10864-35251 GCA_902168415.1 Peromyscus melanophrys
AGAGAGAGAGAGAGAGAGAGAGAGAGAGAGAGAGAGAGAATCAAAAGAGATTGAGAAGGAAATTATATACTCATCAAGGGGAAAATCCACCAAGATGACATTGTAATTCTTAATATCTATGCCCTAAAGAAAGGGGCACACAAGTTTGTGAAAGAAACATGACTACAGCTTAAATCACATATTGACCCTCACACACTGATAATGTGAGACTTCAAAACCCACCCTCTTATATTTTTGGTTGTGAGCCTAGCCTTTAATGGCAGAGCTATTCCATCAACCTAAGACAGAGTGCCTGTGTGGCATGGGCAGGAGTCTCCATGACGGGTAAGGTGACCTGCTGACATTCCATGCAACCTAAGTCAGAAACTAATTTTTTAGTAAAAGGGGGGACCTGTAGGGCCCTGGCCCCCGTTTTGGGTAACTGTTGCCTTGCTTGCCAACCTTGACCTTGATATCCTCCCTATGCTAATTCCCTGCTGGGTTCCACCCTCCTGAATGCTTAAGGGAAGTTCCTTGTCTGTGTTCCCTGCATATTGGGTGTTAATAGCTTAGATGCAAGATTGTAAAACATCACATCGGGTAGCGAACTTCTGCCTTCCCGGGTTCTCCCATTGTGCTGTAAGCCTGTATTTAAGACCTCCTCCCTCCTTCAATAAATGGCATTCAGCATAAAAAAAAATAAAAAAAGCCAAGTTACAACTCAGTAACCAGACTTCATGGGAGAATCCATGACAGCCAGCCAGACCTCCTCCAAGAATACAGAAAGCATTCAACATTATGTAGACCCCTGTAACAATGCAGGATTTTTTTCTTTTGTTCTTTCTCTGTTGTAGAATATTATTTTAAGGTGTGTGAATGTAATAACAATTAATGAAAAAAGATGCCATGAATTCAAAAAATCAAACAAGCAACAAACCAGGAGAGGTACAGGGCAGCGTTCAGAGGAAGAATAGGGGAGGAGGGAATGATGCCATTATGTTATAATTTCAAAAATAAGTGAAAGAACAATATTAAAGTTACTGGAGATTTCTTTTATATGAATGTCAAGCAGGTAATACTAGTAATAATACTAGTAATGTAAGTAGTGTTGGTATTGTACTACTACTGTTTATACAAATGTTGTGGTTGTATAACTTGTTTAATAGGAACAGTTAAGTGTACTAATTGATTTTTGAGAACTTATACATAAAATCTAACAAGCCTAATATTTAATATCTTACTTATTTAAACTCCAGATAAATTGTCTAAAAAAGATTTTCAGAATTTTTTTGTTATTGTTACAGATCGTGTTGAATGCTATTAAGAAATAAACTTTTTTTTTAAGTGTGAGGAGTCTGCTCTGCTATTAGGGATGGGACCAGCAGGGGATAGGCTCAGCTCTCTGATGAGGGGGCATATCTCCTTAGGCCAGCGAGGGGTGGGGCCAGCTCATGATGTTCCACAAACTTCAAAACATGGTTCAACATATGTTTCACATGGGCCCCTGTAGTAAAACCGGCAACGGACCTCTACACAGACCCCAACTGAATCAAGACCACAGAACCAGACATGGCCATCAACAACAGCTTAGGCCAGGTTGTCACCATAGCCCCAGGTGGTAACAAAGGCCTCTCAGATTGGAATGGGCCCTGAGGCAACATGGCCTTTGGGCACCAAAGTGGCCACATGTGGTGGCTCAGACCCCAGGCATCCTCACAGCTTTCTGTGGTAACAAGAGCCCCAGAAATTGATGTAGACCCTGGCTATGTTAGAGCCACAGACCCAGACATGGCCCTCGGCAGCAGTTTGGGATGGAGGGCACCATGACCCCAGATGACAACATGGGAAAGCCGCCTATGCCCCTCATCTAAGGGGAACGGTCCCAGTAGCCCATACTGACCAACTCAGCTACCACCCAGGCACATATCATGTATTGGGTTGGCACTCCCCAACATTGAACCCATCTATGACTTGCTGGAGTACATGAAGGGACTGGTCCTGTGGAAAGCTAAGAATGGGGCTGAAATTTTAATTTATTAAAATAATGTATTATTCATTATTATAGACTATTAACACTGAACTGCTTATTTTTAACTAGCTGCTTTTATTTACTGCTTATGAATTGATATTGCTTTCCACATGAAGAGTTTCATCTTATGCAAATGTAAAAATGATGGTCAAAAACAAAGGCTAATTTATATACCTCAAAAACAGCGGATACCTCTTTTCTTGGCAGCTGGTTAAAGGCATAGTTTTATTAAGACAATTATGTTATACTGAAAAAATGTTCTTAGTATTCATATAAATATAAAGCAGATCATAATATACACTAATTGAGTACTCGATAACAACTGTTTTATTGCATGTATAATAGGTATTTGCCTTCTAACACACAACATGCTTCAGATTTTTCAATACTGTGTAGGCTAAACATTGTACATCTCAATGACCAGAATTATGGCTAAAATTATACTCCTTTAATCTATCAGTATTGTATTTCAATTTCTATATATGCATGAATGCTGATAGTGGAATTAGAGTAAATAATATTAAAAATGTAGTGAATACAATACAGAGAAAAATTATATTCTATTTTATCTTCATCTTACAACAGTGTGATCCACTAGAGTATACACTTACTTTATACTTTAAAAAACAATCAGTCATGTTCTGAAACAGGCTATTTGCCAAGTTCATTTAAGTGATACTTCTATGGAGTGAAGTTGGGATTTACCACTTGGCCTACATATTGTATAGATTTACTCAAATGTTATTTCAAGCATGTAGCCCTAGAGGTCACTCAATTTAACTGTCTCATGGAGTTATAATAATTGATTATAGTGGAAGTCAACTGGCTAGCACTTGGAACTCATAGCCATAACTGAAAGCCATTAAACACATTCCCAATGTCAGAGTCAATTGCTTTTGGAGGTGCTATTCCCATTATCATGTTGATCAAAAGGTAATGGGAAGTGACAAGCAATATCACCAACACTCCATCGTAAACAAAATATTCTTCAAACACTTAAGTGAGCATGGTGAAAGCCCATTTTCATAACCCAACAATCCTTTACAGCTTTCAGAAACATCACTGTTATAGAGAAGCAAATCTTCCCCTAAGGATTTTTGAATCAAAGCTGATAAACTATGTGAAGAACGAAAGCAAAGAAAAATTGGTGTAAAAACCAGTGTACTTTCACATGCAGCATACATTTTTTTCTGGTTGTTTTTAAACATAAATAAGAATTCCAGTGACATGAATATAGAATCTTCTCCTGGGTCATATCATACATTTTCAGAATTTATTGTTTTTTCCTTGCCTGGGATGACTACCCTCTGATTCTGGTCCCTGGACAGCACCATGCCATCCTTCATAATTTGTCTTGAATATTGCTTTCCTCTAGTTGCTTTATCTAAGCTCCTTTACTCCTAAATGGTGGGTTTTATTTAAATTCTATAATATAACAAACCATGTAACTTGCTTACTATATACACAGCTTGCTCAGCAAGAACAGAATTGAACTCATATGTCTTCTTTCTTAAGGTAATTGCCAATTCCCCAATCTATTTTCTGTTTAATCAGTTTAGAAATGACTAGACCACTCTCTTTTTTGTCTTACAGAGTTCTGTTTTTGAGAGCAATTCTTTTCAAATTTTTGAGATTAAAATTTGATTATAGCATTTCTCCCTTTCCTCCTGCTAAACTCTCTCATATCTCCTCCGCAATATCCTTCAGACTCATGGCCTCTTATTTCACTAATTGTTATTGTAAGCTTATATATATACATACATATATATATATACATATATATGTATATCTATATTCCTAAATATAGCCTGTTCAGTAAGTATAATGTTACTTGTATGTATATGTTCGGGGCTGATCATTTAGCATTAAGCAATCAGTTGATGTGTCCTTCTCTGGAGGAGATCACCTCTCCCACTCCTAGTTTTCCTCAGTTACCTGTACTTTGTGTGGGACTGAGGTTTTGTGAGCTCCTCCCTGTGCAGTTTGGCACGTTCACTGGTGTCACAGACAAGTCAGATATACAAAAACCTCACCCAATCAAAATGCGAAGGTGTGGAGCCTAGTCACAATGGATACATCTATACAACACTCCTGCACCTAAAACATCGCAGAAGATGGGGTGGAGAAACTGTAAGAGCCAGATGACCTGGGAGTTTGCTGTGTAGTTGTGCATCCCTGTAGCTCAGAAGTTTAAGACTACTAGCAATAGTGGAGAGGCTCCCTGAACCAGCCTTCCCCTGTAATCAGATTGGTGACTACCCTAATTGTCATCACAGAGACTTCATCCAGTACCTGATGGAAGCAGATGCAGAGACCCTCAGCTATCCACTGGGTGGGGCTCCTGGAGTCCAGTCAAAGAAAGGGAGGAGGGATTATATGAGCAAAGGGATCAAGAACATGTTAGGGAACCCACAGAGACAGCTGACCGGAGCTAGTTGGAGCTCACTGACTCTGGACTGACAGGTGGGAAACCTGCATGGGGTAGAACTAGGCCCTCTGAAGGTGGGTGGCAGTTATGTGGGACTTGGGCAGTTTCTAGGGCCACTGGCAGTGGGACCAGGATTTATCACTAGTGTATGAACTGGCTTTTTGGAGCACATTCTCTATGGAGAAATGTCTTGCTCAGCCTTGATATGGGGGACAAGCTTGGTCCTGCCTCAACATGACATGCTAGACTTTGTTGACTCTCCATGAGAGGCCTTACCCTCTCTGAGGAGTGGATAGGGGTGGGGTGGGGGAAGGTAGGGAGTGAGTGGGAGGGGGGAGGAAGGAGGAACTGTGGTTGGTATATAAAATGGAAAAAGTAAACTTTTAAATTAAATTAAAAATGTATGAACAACAACAAAAAAGAATTAGAAGTTACACCCATAAATTATCACCAACATGACTACCAAGCCTAAAGTGAGCAAGGTAGACTCTCTTCCAATAAAACCTTGGAAATTGTTGATTTCCATCAATGTTTTACCCAAAATTATAAGGAAATCTCTCCAATGTTTCTTATTATTGGAATTTAGACTTTTTTTTAATATCATTTTGCCAACTAGGCCACCAATATCAGACCTCTATGGGCATACCATCTAGGCATGCCAAGCTAGAGGGCATGCATCTCTAACAGGGCTGTCTGAAAACTGACTTTCGGCCCTCTATATTTTGTTAATATTATTGTTCCAGGAGCAAATGTAATCAGATGATACCATTAGTAACTCAGAACTCAAAAATTGGAATATTAAATAGTGTGTGTGTGTGTGTGTGTGTGTGTGTGTGTGTGTGTGTGTGTGGTGTGTCATAGTCATCAGTATCTCCTTTATTCTGTTACTTGATTACTTTAGAAAACATCCCACAACATTTCTTTAACACTTCCTAACATTCTGTATACACTAGCTCTATTTTATTTAAAGTTCTTGTACAGTTTTGATTCTCTATCTATGTCTCTGTTCAAGAGAATCTAGCCACTCATATCTTTAAAAGTGATCTTTTTGTTCAAGTTATTTTGAAGATTTTGTCTTCAAACTACATGACTAATATAAAACACAGACATTTATCTATTTGATTCTTCACTTGGATGTCCAATAAATTTCCAAAATCAACACAACCAAAACTAAATTACCAGTCTTCAAAGATAAGCCCAACAACATTAAATATTTAATATATTGATAGCTCCATACTTCCTGTTAATCAGTCCAAACACTTCGAACAACCATGGCTCAACCTTTAGTCTTAACAATTCTCACAAAGCCTGTCCATATGCTGTCAAATTTTCTAAATAATTATACTGATACAGTTTGGCAAAACTACTGTAATATCTTATGTAGATATGTTTGTATGTCATTTTTAGTGTTAATTTTTATCTTGACAGGACTTAGAATTAGCAGGGATATAGGCCCCTGGGCATGTGTATGTAGAATTCATTATATTAATTGGGGTGGGAAGACCTACACAATGCGGGTGGCACCATTCCTTAGACCAGGGATTCTTGAGTATATAAGAGTGAGAAAAGGGAGCAGAATACTGCATGCATGTACTTTGTGATCTCTGTTAAGTTATAAAGTAAGTATGACTAACTGTATCAAGCACCTGTAATGATAACTTCCCTACTATGGTGGACTGTACCTTGGACTATGAACTAAAATAAAGTGAGATATAACAGTTTCCTGAAAGTATTACATTAAAAAAACATATTCTATTAATTTGTGAATTTCAAACACACATACAATGAGTTTTGATCAAATTTACCCCTATGACTTCCCTGATCCAACTCTCACCCTGTACCCTCCTCTCAACTTCATGTACCTTTGTTTTTGTTGTGTTAAATAAATCACCAAGTCCAATTTGTGCCGCCCATGAAGACAGATCCATCTACTGGAGCATAGTTAATTTACCATAAAGTGACTACAGATGGCAAAATTTCAATGACTAATTCATGAATATTTGTTCTTAGTTAATCACAAATAAGCCAGTCAATATATAGGCAAGAACTAAAATAATAAATGGATTCCCCAAACACAGATGCATTGTATTTCCTATACTTACTCAGACAGTAATTCACCATTCTTCTGTATATTTATGACATATTTTCTTACATGCCATCTATCCTTTATTCACCCTAAAAAAATTTATGAAAACTGACTTTTGAACTTCTAGTCTATGTTTTCATCCTTAAGGAAATTAAATCAGATGAATTTGTAATCCCATTTGGACTTCATATTATTACATGAGTTCCAAAAGATCAGATAATAAAGGTCATTAAATGCCACTTAGAAAAATAGATGGAATTAGAAAAAATTCTTGTATGTGCACAGGCTACTTTTCATTATGTAAAGTTTCTGAGTTAAAAATGGTTTCATACAATATTACATTTTAAGTCAATCAATCATATATAACCTATTGTCAGAGTGGCAATTCTGCTCTTTTCTGAAGGGAAATGGAGGAAGAGTGGATCTGGGAAGAGGGGAGGTGGGGGCAGAACATGGAGGAGTGGAGGAAGTGGAAATTTTAGTCAGAATGTATTGTATGAGAGAAGAATAAAAAATAACAAAACTATAACAAAAAACAAAACAAGAACTTACATAGCAGAACATAAATGAAATCACTTTTGTTATAACAATTTATCGTATCTGTTGTATTGCTGGAAATATATATATATAATATTAATATTTAAACCATTTCTTATCTGAATCTGAAAGTTTGTAATAATTACTGACATTATAAAAAAACTAAAATGAAGCAACCAATTATAATTTCTCTTTCCTTAAATTTCAAGCGTAAATTTATGATATATATATATTTATGATATAAGTTGTCTGAGTTAGGGATACTATTGCTGTGATGAAACACCATGACTAAAAACAACTTGGGGAGGAAAGGGTGTATTCGGCTTAGCCTTCCACATCACTGTTCATCACTAAAAGAAGTTAGAACAGGAACTCAAATGGTACAGAAACCTACAGGCAGGAGCTGATACAGAGGCCAGGGTGTGATGCTTACTGACTTGCTCAGCCTGCTTTCTTACAGAACCCAGGACTATCCACCAAGGTATGGCACCACCCTCAATACACTGAGCTCTCTCACATCAATAACTAATTAAGAAACTGCCCTACCATTTGAGCTAATCCTCCAGCTGCTACCAACACAGCCACAAAACCTTCAAACCACTATCTGTCCTGACAGCAAAATGCACTGGCGTAATGGTGGTGCAGAACTTGTGGGAGTGGCCGAGGCTCAGGCCACAAGACAAAGTCCACACCTAACACTGCCTGGGTGGCCAGGAACCAGAGGATGGATAGCCCACAGACCCATGATAGAACCAAATCCAACCGGGAAAAAAGTTTCAATGAAATGATTACTAATAAGATTCGGCTATACTCATAGTCGAATTGTCATCAGAGGGGTGCCATCCAGCAACTGATGTGAGCAGATGCCGAGACCCACAGCCAAACATGAGGTGGAGTAAGGGGAACCATGCAGAAGGTGTGGGGAATTGAAGGATACAGGGGGGTCAAGAACACCATGAGAAGGAAGCCTATACAATCAACTAAGCAGGGCTCCTAGGGGATCACAGAGACTGAAGTGACAATCATGGTCTCTGGTCCCTGTTTTGGCCCGACATAGGTCCTCTGTATAGAATTTATGGTTGTGTAGCTGAGTGTTCTCGTCAGACCGAAAAGAGTGAGCGTGAGAGTGGGTCTGACTCTTTTGCCACTCTTGCGATCTTTTCCCTGCTTCTGGGTTGCCTCATCCAGCCTTGACATTAGGGTTTGTGCCTCGATTTGTTATAGCTCTTTAGGCTTTGTTTAGTTGATATCTCTGGGAAAGCCTGCTCTTTTTTTTTTTTTTTTTAGGGGAAAAGGGGGGATGGAACTCGGGGACGGGGGCGGGGTGGTGGTGGTGGTGAGGAGGATAGGGAAGATAAGAGGCAGGGAACACTGTGGTTGGGATGTAATGTATGAGAAAAGAATTGAAAGAAAGAAAGAGAGAGAGAGAGAGAGAGAGAGAGAGAGAGAAAGAGAAAAGAAAGAAAGAGAAAGAAAGAAAGAAAGAAATGGCCCTACAAGCTTATCTATAGTTGGATCTTGTGGAAACATTTTCTCAACTGAGGTTCCTTCATAGATGACTCTAGATTGTGTCAAATTCACATAAAAACCAGCTGGCACAATAATGCAGATTAACTCTCCTAACAGTTTATTTCCCTTTTATGTGATTTTGTTAAACTTTTAGTCACCATACAAAATAATGGTCTTATATTATCACACTTTGCTAATATTAACACCACCATGTGCAATACTCAGCCTTATCCTGTTTCCCCATCCCATCCCACATAGTCCTTATAAATCAGTGGTTCTTACCCTGTTGGTTGGGACTCCATTATAAACCTCTGTATCCAAAACATATTTACATTACAATTCATAATTGTAGCAAAATTACATTTATGAAGTAGCAACAAAAATATTTTTTTATGGCTGGGGTGGGGGTCATTTACCACAACATGAGGAACAGTATGAAAGAGTCACAGCATTAGGAAGGTTGAGAATGACTATTCTATACAGTCTCTCTCTGTTTTATGTTATGGTGTATAGATGAAAACCTACAACCTCCTCTTGAGAAAAAAAATGTGATCTTTGGTATTTTCCTCCCTTTATTCTGTTATTCTTCATCCCTTTAGATTTTTTCCTTCACCCATATAGTCAGTACCCTTTCTACTGTCATGTTATTCTTCATCCCTTTAGATTTTTTCCTTCACCCATATAGTCAGTACCCTTTCTACTGTCATGTTTTCATACATACATGTAGATATATGCATATGTAGTTGAGTTTTGATATTTTTGAGAAATGGTCTCACGAGAAAGTTAGGCTGACCTTGAACTTAATATCTTCCTGCTTCTTTCTCCCAAGTGCTGGTATTGCAGAGATATGTAGGCACTGCCTTGTGAATAATTTTTATTACAATGAATGTGTGTATTCTGTATTACATTATCATAAACTAAATTGTGCTTTTCAAATGTTAATATCTAATTTCCATTGAGATTTTTTGCCTTTGAAGAAAAGGATTTCTAAACTGAAAAAAAAATGACATTCAATAAATCATTTTCAATCCCAATTTACATATTTCCAGGGAATAAACACATTAATTAGTATTCTCATCAAGTTTACAAACTTTACATGTAGCTTTAGAAATGTATTAAATTTATCAAATGAAAAAAACCTCAATGAATATTTCTTTATTCACAGATAGTGTTAGAAACACCTGTCAGATCACAAGACAATAATTCTGATGTTTTATGATATCATTTAATAGATGTGTTTGGGAAACCCAAAATTATTAATTTGAGATGGTTACTTGTTATATTGAGACATCATGAGTCAATGCACTTATAAATCTTTCCATCAGTGAACATTGCCAATGGGCATCCCAAGAACACAGGAACCAAGGTTTCATCTTTACATAAAGGTGTGACAAATCCTCTAATACAAATGCCATGCAGAAAACTCATATTAGCAAATTTTCTCAGTTAAGATTTAGAAAATAAGTAATTTTATCCTCACAATATGTAGGAATGAAAACAATACTCATCTTCTTGATCTGAAATGTAGGCATAGCAAGGTGATACTCCCTCAGCAGACAGTAGGGAACAGAACATTTAATGCTTCTTCTAATTGCTTTTCTTCTCCTTCTCGTTCCCCTTCCCCTTCTTCTTGCCCTTCTCCTTCCCCTTCTTCTTCTTCCCCTTCCCCTTATTCTTGTTCTTGTTCTTGTTCTTATTCTTATTCTTCTTCCTTCCATTCCTTGATTTGTGGCTATATTACTCCACCTTCTAGTGTCTCTGTGTCTAACCTAACATTCCTCTAGCTCCTCCCTACAGACGCCTCTGCAAAGACATTAATGCTATATTTGTATAATATAGGGTTATCTCTTCTCAAGGTCTGCAAATACCAGATCTGCAAAAAATTGAAAGTATAAAGTAACACCCACAGGTTCTTAGTATCAGCAGCGTAATCTCTGGAGCCATCTTTCTGTCGCTACAAATCTTAATTACATTATATTAAGTGGGAGAGAGACTCAAAGTGTTATATATAGTTTCATACCATGTAAGTACTGCATTCTGAACTAAATAAAGATGTCAATACATAAACTTCATTTTTAGTATGAGGATTTGTAGGCAATATATATATATATAAAGACAAAATACAATTATTAAATATTTAATTATATGTATATGTGTGTATCTGTGCTTATGTAATATTAATATAGACTCCTATAATAAAAATATATCTCTACACACGTTGTTTTTGATATAAAGAATTTACTTTTAATATGTAACTGTTTTATTTCCAGAAATCTCCTACATAAGCATTGAATTCTTAAGACCACTTATATTTAGTTTATATTAGCTTTAGAAAATCTAGATAATCTAAAATCTCTCATATAAAGTGTTTTTCAAATATGAGAGGAAAAAGAATATCTGAAGTTAACACTACAAATTCACAACAGCTTTTTTGAATTATATAAATCTTTGAAGAAGATAGACTTGATCAAACTAACCAAAATTATTTTGAATACAAATTCTTAATTTTATATTATAAAATTATGTAAGCAATTGATTTTGTGTCAAAGTTATGATATTGTGCTTGTATGGATTAATAGTACTCCATTTTTTACTCTTTTGAAGGTGGTTTTATTGTTAAATGTTCATTGTGGTGGTATAGAATTCTAATTAAATTAAAGAATGAATGTTAAGACAGACATTGTCCTAGAAGCAAGGAACAATCTGCATAAATGTGTTCATTTGATGATCACTTATTGATAGCTAGTGAAGTTTCAATATTGTTTTACATCATTAGAAACTATAGGTTGTGGTAGAAAGCATATTTCTTAATCTCAGAGTTAGCTAAACCTAGAATGCAAATTGATGCTCACAAACACAATTGTAATGTCAGCTTTATATACAGGTATATCGACAAATAAATGACATAATACTCATGAAGCACTGAGTTGAATATCTATAGTTATTGGAGTCTCATACATATTGGAGTCTACTACCATTTTTAGTGGTTAGAATATGGTAGAAGGAAATTACTTTAATGGAGTTAAATTATAGCTGTGCAAAGCATAGCTCATCATGCCTCATCCAGCTTGAGTACAGACACTAAAGGAAGCTTAATGGAGGTTGTGAAATGCCAGGTATGTTTTAGTGATAAGTGCACAGATATGATTTCCTAAATTATCTTTCTGTTTTCAATGATCACATGGATGCCTATCTTTGTTAAATTTTTTTGTCATATATCAATTTTTATTGCAAAGAAGTATATAAAAATGTTTTAATTTGCAGATTCCAGAAAATATATTAAGAAAATACTTCAAATTTAAACCAAATGCACTAATTGATGACATCCTCACAGTGGTATCCATATATAAATCCAGACGTGACATCCCACTGTGACTTTGATAAATGAACAAAACTGAAGTGTCAGGTACATTCCCATGCTGTATATGGAAAATATGAACATTTATCAAGAAACAAAACTCCAAAGTCATCAGCCACCGTGGCTATCTTATCATGACTGCGACTTATTTAATAATATTAATATTTTGATAGCCTGTAGTCTATACAAGAATCTATAAGCATATGCACCTCCAATATTTGAAATTACAGAGCAAAATGTAGTGCAAACAAAAATTAATAAAATATAAAATGGAAGCAAGAAGAATACCAAGTAACTTTATGCACCCTTTTACTATTAGAATTGACTCACTGATACCTGCATCCATATTATATACAATAGCTATTGGAAATAATTTGTAATCAGTTTCCTCAATCTATAATTTACAACTATATGGATTATATCTTACTGACTGATTCAGATACAGATACCTTAGGGAAAATGTTTGAAGACGTAAAGATAATGTTGCCTTGTTAGAGATTACAAATTGCTCCTGAAAAATTCCAAGTGGAGATTCTATTAATTATCTAGGATATAAGATAGATTTAACAAAAATTCAACCACGGAAAGTACAAGTAAGGAGAGATCAATTATGAACACTTAGTGATTTCTGGGAGATATTAACTGACTACAGCCCATAATTGGATTGACAACTCAAGAACTAAGTAATTTATTTCAAAGCCTACAAGGTGAAAAGGACTTAAATAATCCAAGAAAATTATCAGCTGAGGTTGAGAGAGAATTGGCTTTGGTAGAAAAAAATTACAGGATGTACATGTGGATCATTTAGATCCAGGGTTTGATTGTATTCTGTTTATTTTATATTCTACATATTCTCCTACTGGGATTCTAATGCAGAGAGAAGATATTATCTTAGAATGGATATTTTTACCATGCAAACAGTAAAAAAAAAAAATTAAAGACCTATGCAGAAAATAACTTTGAGTTGAATCTGAAAGAAATATTAAGACTTTTGTCAATTGGCAGTAATAGACCTGACAGAAAGTGTGGTACCTTTTACTAATGCTGAAATGTCCTCATTATGGACAGAAAATGATATTAGCAAAGAACTTGTGGTAGCTTTTGGTAAAAAATTAGCAACAAATATCCCAACATCAAGAGAATTAAATTTATAAAGAGAACTAATGGATTCTTCCTCGTATTATACAGGGAACACAAATTTCTGGAGCCCCTACATTCTATGCTGATGCAAACACATCAGGAAAAGCAGGTTTTAAGTCAGGAAATTCAAGTAAAGTGGTTCAATGCCCTTATGATTTTCTGTCAGAATTATATGCTATTCTCATGGTATTATTAGATTTTCCAGAACATCTCATTATACTTACTGAGTCTGAATATGTAGAAAGAGTTGCTTTACATATTGAAACTGCTGAGCTTCTTCCAGATAATTCAGAATCGTTTTTGTTATTTATTCAATTACAAGAAATAATCAGAATTAGAAATCATCCCTTATATATAATACACATAAGATCCCTTATAGGCCTACCAGACTCTCTAGCACAAGGTAATGATGAAATTTATCAACTATTCATAGAAAATGTGTTAGAAATCTCAGAATTTTATAAGAAACAGCATGTTAATAGCAAGGGTTTGAGAAAAGAATTTTCCATCATGTGACAACAAACCAAGGAAATTATAAGGAAATGTTCCATTTGTTCTTTGTATAACCAAACTCTACTACTGTGGGTATGCCGAGCACGTCTGGCTACAAAATCCAAGGATGGTCCTGAGAGGAAGTGATCTGGGTGGGGACCCAACTTATTTACCAAAAATTATGATTGGCTCTTGGGATCAGGAGAGATGATGTAGATACATAGCCTCCTCATGATCATCATGCTGAGCTATGCCCGGAGAGGCTTGTGGATATGTGACCTTTGTTGTGATTGGTAGAAGGAAAGCTGGTTTGTGGTTTGGTACTTTATAAAGTGTGTGCTGATGTTTAATAAATGAGTTCCTGTTTGACACGGCTCCTCACTGCATCTGATTGTCTCTGGGTACCAGGAGGCTGCGTGATACATCAGCCAGTGGCACACTACCCCTCCTCAGTCAAGGTATGCCTTGGGCAGTGGGCCTAATTCTTCGGTGGGGTCAGGGGAACCCCACACTACCTATAGGAAGTAATACAAAATGTACTCAAAGAAATGAAATTTGGCAAATGGATGTACTTCATTTTATAGAGTTTGGAACATTAAAATATGTATACCATACTATAAACACATATTCAGGATTTTAATGGGCAACTGCTTTGAGTTCTGAAAAGGCTGATTCTGTAATTATTCATTTATTAGAAATTATGGCCATCATGGGGGATACCTTTTCAAATTAAGATTGGCAATGCTCCAGCATATGTCTCTAGTAAAATGAAAGAGTTTGTTGTTGTTGTTGTTTTGCATATTGCAATGTAAAGCATATTACAGGTATACCACACAGTCCTACAGGGCAAGCAGTTATGGAAAGATATAGTTGAAATCTAAAAGATATACTTAATGAACAGAGATGGGTAATAAAGACCCCCTCCCCTAGAGATAGATTGCACAATGCTTTACTGACCTTAAACTTTCTAAATCCTAATGAGAAAGGAATGACAGCAGTGGAGAGACATTGGATAATAGAAAAAAATGCTGAATTAAATCAGCCTTTATACTTTAAAGATGTGTTGACCTCAGAATGGAAACTAGGATATGCGTTAAATTGGGGAAGAGGGTTTGCTTTTGTTTCCATAGGAGAATAAATGCTGTGGGTACCATCAACATTAGATTAGATTTGAACAAGAGAGACCTCTTGATTAGAAGAGGTAATAGTTCATCAAACAACATGGCCATTCAATGTAAACTAAAAGACTAACAATTGCTTTTCATTTGATCACATATAATTTGCCAAAAAAGAAACTCCCTGAAGTTAGGATTGGGGTTGGGTTTTGTTTTTCCAGGAGAATTAAGGCATCCAACTAAGGAATCTGAAGGCCACTGGACAAATGAGACATCTGAAGAAAAAGGACAAGTCATCCAGAGAAAATGGCCCAAGAAAAACAGGAAATTGGCCTGATGATATATCACATATCCAAAAGGATAAAATTTCATAAATCTCCCCAAATGTTTGTTTCTTCTCTTCTCTACAGACATATAAATACAAAAATGGTCTTTTTGTAGTCTTACTTCAATTACAATTGAAAGCTGGTTTTAGAGATGGAGCATGGTTCTTTCTTCTAAACCCAAGTATGATTGTTAAAAGGAAAATCTAAAATCTCTGTCTCATACAAGAAGAGCCACCTGATATGAGAAGAGAAGAAAACCCCAAATTAAGGGACTATTTTATTGCCACTAATCTCATAATTCCTTTGTTTTATTTTGCCTCTTTAAAACTTTTCTTAAGGTATAAATATTATCTCAAAATTTCTAGAAGTTATATATATATATATATATTAAATTTTGTCATGGCATTAATGGTAACATAGAGTACTAGCTAATTCTAGAAAAATGCTTCATCTAGCTTCATGTACATGATTTTGGGTTTGAGTCTCTATTGGGTGACTAGGAATTAAGTTTTTGAAATCTGGATGTACTTAAATTGCAGTCCTTTAACCTCTTTGAGATCTGCTGCATATGGCACTTAAAATATTTAAGTTTTCTGCAGAATTCCATGACCATTCCTCAGAGCATCCTTTGAAATCTCCAAAAGGAGGATGTGGTCCCACAATGATGATTCCACCTGCATGGTGGTAAAAACCACTAAGTTGACAAACTCCACTCAATGATCAGCTTTGGACTACAGACTGCTCTGGATAATTTCAAGGTAGCTAGCTGAGACAGTCCTGCCTCACAGACTACTCTAGCCAGGACGTTCAATAAACCCTGAACTTCCCCATTACACAGAGACTGGACAACAAATGAACCAACCAGTTATCCAAGGACTGAACAATTACCCCAATTTTTCAGGGTCCCCTTAAGATGCTGCTGCCCCCAGACAACAGGAAGTAATTTTAAGAACATGACATCCACATTCCCAAGAGTCAGGGTGGGCAGTTTTTGATCATTCAATGGGTTATAAATATCTGTCATCCTTTAGGGGGGTTGGTTACAAGTTGTTATTGGTAATAGGAGAAAGCTACACAATGGATATTCTATTCAGGGATCTTGTTCTGAAAAGAAAAGGGAGAGATATAGAAATGATAGGATAAAAAATAGATTATTGAAAGTACCTTTAAACCAAAAAGCAACTACTAGCCTTAAATATTTTACGTTGGTATGGATTTTGAATAGTGATACAAATTTGAGACTATTTTTATTATACTTTATATACATTTCTATTCTTGTTTAAGATATCTTTGTATTTTCATACAAATTTAAGGTTATTTTTAATATAAATATATATATATTATATATAAAATCTTATTTAAGGTATGGTTCCTATATAGCCAATTTAACAATATAATATAAATTTATAGTTCTTGAAAGTTATTATTATGAACTATTTAGGATAATGAATTTAGGTTAGTAGTTAGTCACCTATTATGATCAAACTTGTAGTCATGTTAGGCATGTTTTCAAGGTTAAACAGAGATATAGTTTAGATAAATGGTCTTCAAACACCAGATATCTACAAAATATGGCATTTAAGATGTTTCAATAGCATGACAATGAGACATGTCTGCTCCTGGCAGTATAAATCTACTTTAAAAAAGATGATAGGCATCAAAGACACATCATATGGAGTTAACTTTATTTGTGACAAAAGTTAGCCATTGGACAAAAAACTGCCCTTGCCTCAACTGCTGACAATATGCTGTCCAAATTGAATAAGCAGGACACACAAGAAAGTGACTGCTGAAACTTATAAAGACACAGCAGGACAGCCCTTCAAAATTTATGCTTCACAGGAAAGTCTGTCAGATATTCTAGCCCTATAGGCTGAAGATGGATGCTCCAACATCACAGGGGAACCTTGAGTGACTGTCCAGGCAGCCAGCTGTTTCTGTCATTTCTTGGTTTTGGAAGTTGTTTGCTCAGTACTCCTGTTTACACAGGTAATATTATAACCTTCTCGGGTCTCTGATGGAGTTGAAGACTAGATAGTTATTGTTATAACACAGGAAATCTTCTGGCTACAATACCATATAATCTGGTTGTAAGGTGCTTTCTTAGCTAGTAATTGAGAAGGGAGAGTCTAGTGCATTGTAGGTGGTGTGGTGCCGTCCCGGGCTGGTGATCCTGGATTCTATGAGAAGGAAGAATGAGCAAGGCAGGGGATCAAGGCAATAAGCAGCACCTCTCTATGGCATCCACACCAGCTCCTGCCTCTAGGTCCCTGTCCTGTTTCAGTTCCTGTTCTGAGTTCCTTTGATGATGAACAACAACAATATGGAAGTATAAGCCAAATAAAGCTTTTGTTTCTCAACTGACTTTTTGATCATAGTGTTTTGTCAGAGCAACAGAAACCCTAAATAAGACACCAATTCTCTTAAATCCCTGTGATTACCATCAAACATGACTTGTTATAGTTTGCTTTCCTTAGTTCACGTTATCCCTATTTTGCAGGATAGCTTCCTGCTTTTATTTTTTAAAATGAAATCTTTACCAGTAAATACTCAAACACACAAAAAATTGCCCACTTATGGAAATTAATGGTTTTTGATATAGTGGATACATGGGATTGTGAAGCTATCACTACTTTTGATTTCAAAACATCTTTTTACACAGGGCATTTCTACAATCCCCTCCACTATACAGGGAATGCTGCAGAAGAGGAAGCAGAAAGATTGTAAGACTTGCAATTGAGGGAAGAGTGTTATGAGACTTTGACATATGGGGGGGAAAGATTGTAGGAGTCAGAGTAGTCAAGGACACTAGGAGAACATTTCCCAAAAAATCAACTCAGCAAGGCTCATAGGAGCTCACAGAGACTGAAGCAGCAATTACAGTGTCTGCATCAGTCTAACCAGATACCTACATATATGTTGTGGTTTTTTGATTGGACTCCTAACTATGGAAGTTGGGGCATCTCTGACTCTTGATACATTGATATGAGGGTATATTGCCTAATCTTATTGCATCTTGTTATGTCCACTTGGGTTGATATCAACTATGCAGCCTGTTCTTTTCTGTAGGGAAACAGAGAAATACTAAATCTGGGGGGAAGGAGAGGTGGGAGGAATTGGGAGGAGTAGAGGGATTAGAGACTGTGGTTGGAATGTATTGCATGAGAGAAGACTAAATAAATAAAGTAAAAGGAAATGGGAAAATAACACATTTTGAGAAATTCTACTGAACAGCAAATTCACAGTAGAGTGACGTGTTTGTGTTTAAGGTCTATAGCTGTGTTCTGTACATATCTCACTTTATAATTTTCAAGGGCAGCTTGGGGTCAATTTGCATTTTTTAAAAATAAAATCACTGTAGAGCTCAAGCATCCAGAGATGTGTACAGTGATTGGTATGCCACTTCTCCTGAACTTGATACACACAATCTGTCAGCACAGGAATAAGCAAAATGCAGTGAGGCTGAGCTTCACTATTTATTGTACGTAAAAGACTGACAGTACAGAAGCTGGGAACATTGAATGGTATGGCAGTGCTGTATCTTCTAAAACAACAACAACAAAAAAAAAAAACCCTAACTCTAAAGCCATCGGAGTGGATAATTTAGTATATACATTTCGTCACTTCAAATTACTTATGAGACACTGTTATTGAAGGCAAGAGTCAGTGAAACTACTTGAATTCTGATCTCTTTCTACAGGAAATGAGATATGAAGTCCAGCTTTGTCATCAGAATCACTAGGACAAATTACTAAAAGACAGTTCACAAGTTTTCATAGGCCTGAATATTTAAAAAATAATTTTAACACTTAAATTTTTTTATTTTGGGTCAAATCTCACCATAAATCACAAAAATCATTCAGAAATTAATACATCCTTTGTTTTAAATTTTCTGAGCAAGGTTGTTAGATACTTGAGATTCCCCTGTAATGTCACTTTCCCCAAAATATTTATTTGAGAATTTTATTAGAAAAAAAAAATGTTTCCGCTACTTGAACTTAAATTCCCAGAGTTCAAATCTTTTGTATGTTCTAATGACAGCTGTAACTGGAAACATGTTTCTTATGGTGGCAGTTCAGCTTCTGTGCCAGCTTTGATGTGTATGAGTACAGCTAGCAAGAAAAAAAAGACCTAGAGAAAGAACATGGTTTTCTTCTTTAAAAACATGAATATTTGAAAGCATGCTGACAGTGGGTGTCAAAATGGAAGAAAAATGACTACAAAATGTATCACAAGTTTTGATTTCAAGTCTTTATGTGAGCCTCCTAGCATACTCAAATCTTATTTTATTTTTTCATTTGAAACCTCCATATGCAATTGTAGTTTTATTGTAGACACATTGTGATTAAGGCATGCAAAGTTCTAGATTTCACTGATAAAATTTTTAATTTAAAATGATAACCTAAAATAGCATTTCATATTGCCCATGTACTCTAAACTTACATGTTTTGGTTGCTACAAATCAGATAATACCTAATGCAAATCAGATCAATACTGATCATTTAGAATTTTAAATATGTCTAAATAGAAGTCATCCTGAGCGAGGTAACCCAGACTTCAGAAGGACAAATATGGTATGTACCCACTCATAAGTGGATACTAGACATAAAGCAATGGGTAATCAGGCAACAATCCACAACTCCAGAGAAGCTAACTAATAGGGAAGACCCAAAGAAGGACACATGGACTGCCCTGGGAAGGGGAAATACATGAGATCTCCGTGAGTAAACTGGGTATGAAGGGTGGGCAATGGAGGGTAGGGGATAGAGGATAGGGGATGAGAGTTTAAGGGAATGGAATGGTTGAACTGGAACAGGGAGGGAAGGGGAATGCAATGAAAGAGAGAGACATCATGGGGATAGAGAGAAACCTGGTGCTAGGGAAGTTGCCAGGAATCCCCAAGGATGAACCCAGCCTGGACTACTAGCAATAGTTGAGAGGGTGCCTTAACTGAACTGGCTTGCCCCAGAGATCAGACCATTGAATGCCCTAACTGTCATCACAGAACTTTTCTCTAATGATTGATGGAAGCAGATGCAGAGATCCACAGCCAGTCACTAGACAGAGCTCCAAGAGTCTAGTCAAAGAGAGAGAAGAGGGATTTTATGAGCAAGTGCATCAGCATCATGATGGGTAACATGCAGGGATGACCAAACCAAACTAGAGAGAACTCATGAAAGTTGGATCAATGGCTGTGGAGCCTATATGGTACTGGACTAGGCCCTCTGCATGGTGAGACAGTTGTGTAGCTTGATCTGCTTGGGAGGTCCCCTGGCGGTAGGATCAGAATCCATCTCTGGTGCATGAGCAGGCTTTGTGGAGCCCACTACCTGTGATGGGACACCTCATGCAGCCTTGAGGCAGAGGGAAGGGCTTGGACTTGCCTCTACTGAATGAGCCTCTACATGGGAGGCCTTGCCTTCTTGTGGGAGGGGGTGGGGGATGGGTTGGGAGGGGGAGGCTTGAGGGGCTGGAGGAGGGAAGAGGGCATCTTTGATTGGTGTGTAAAATGAATGAAAAAATTTTCTTAATAAAAGAAAGTCAAAAGAAAGCTCTATGGAATTTATTTAAAGAACACAGAAATACTAGTGCACAATTATGTCTGTTATTATAATGTCGTCACATATCTTGGTTACTCTTCTATTTCTGTGACAAAACACCATGATCACGGCAGCTTATGAAAGAAAGTACTAATTTGGGGTCTTGCTTACAGTTTCAGAGGGTTAGTCCACGATCATCATGGCAGGGTGCAGGGTGGCAGGCAAGCAGGTTTGTCTTTGCCCAGTAGCTCGGAGCTTACCTTTTGATCCACAGACATGAGGCAGAAAAAATCGAGACTAGGCCTGCTGTGGGATTTTGAAAACTCAATGCAAACCTCCAGCAACACAACTCCTCTCAAAAAAACACACATCCTAATCCTTCCTAAGCAGTCCATGAACTGGGAACTAAACACTCAAATATATGATCCTATGGGGGGCATTTTTCATTCAATCTACCATATCCTGTTACTCTACCAAGACCCAAAGTACGCTAAAAACGTATAATTGTTTTGCATGACTGAAAACATGACACCTTTGTTTCTTTGTGTGTAAAAGGTAAGTTATTAAGGTCATGAGTAATATTATTTAATGGAAAATAAGTTAGACCATTAAAAATAAGGAAATATAAATACACGATGAATAAAATTGGATGTCACTTTAATACAAAATGAACTTTTAGTTTGCAAGGTGAGTCATAATGCATTTGTTTGGCCTATGTACATATATTTAGTCAAAAAATATATGAATAGACAAGGGAAGACAAAAATCGGGTATCAGTCAATAACCCAAATTTTGATATTTTAATGTTTTGACAAATATGCTCAAATGGAATCTTTGGTGTATGTTTTCATTTTATTGCCATCTTTTAAATGAATGGCAGGATAGTTTCCTTGAAGCTTTATGAAGAATTTTAGTCTTCATATTCACTAGTGATTATCACCATAAAACCTTGTCAAAAAATTCTGTATAGAGGTTCTTGCGATTTAAGCAGTGACAGTCAGAGTCATTGCTAATATTTAAGATGAGAGTCAAGATTCTCATAAATTTTAAAAACATGGCTCCAAACTTGACCCTGTCCAATTACTTTCTGCATTGGAAGTGATTGCAATTCTGGGTCATGTCTAGACTGTTCAGAGTAGGTAAGATTTAAAAGATATTTTTCTTTAAAAATACAATATGTTGCCTTACCAAGATAAATAAAATGTGTGATCATTTCTTTCCAATTGGTTTGCTGGTACGTTTTGATAGTATTGAAACAGAAAGAATGAAATATTCTACTATCTTATTTTTTTAGAGCCAAAAATGATAAATGTGTCAGTATCATCAGAAAGAAAACTATTTTAGAGCTTATCTTTTTACATTGTATACATCTATATATCAGAAATAGTCTCTTGTGTGAATATTTTTCAAATAGTCAGATTGTAATAAAAGGGAAATGTACAAAATATTTGTATTATTAATGTAACTCTTAGATAAAAGAAAAAGACATCAACATGAACATCCATGCAAAATGAAAATATTAGCTGGTTGCACCTTTGATAGATTGTACAAAGTCAGTATGAATCAAGAATTTCTAATTCTGGTGGTAGAAACATAGCTCAAGGGTTAAGAGCACCTCATGCTGTCAGATGACCCAGGTTTATTTCCCAGCACCTACATAGCAGATCACTTTACAACTCCAGGGGACCAGACACACTCTTGGCTTCCATTGGCATGCACTTTTGTACGTATCAATGTGTGAAGATGTTAGTATACATAAAATAAAATAAATAAATCTTTAAAAATTGAATCTCTAGTTTCAATTTCTTCTTTTATTAAAACATATTTTTTCTTATGTAATATATCCTGATTACAGTTTCCCATCCCTCTACTCCTCCCAGTTCCCCATCCACTACTACTCCCATTGAGATCCACTCTTTTACTGTCTCTCATTAGCAAAGAACAGGCTTCTAAGAGATAACAATAAAACACAAGAAAATAAAATATAATAAAATAAAACCACCACATAGAACTTGCACAAGGCAAACTAACAGAAGGAAAAGAGCTCCAAAAGAAGTCACAAGAATCAGAGACCCACTTGCTCATGTATTCAGGAGTCCCATGAAAATAATAAACTGAAAGCTATGATGTATATATAGGAACTAGTGCAGACCAGTGTCAGCCCTGTAAATACATATGCACCCTGGTTAGTTGATTCAGAACCCCTTGTTCTCCTGGGGTCTTCTGCCCTCTCTGGTTTTTATACTCTTTCTGCCTCCTCTTCTGAGAGGTTCCTTGAGCTCTGAGAGGAGGAATTTGATGGAGAAATCCCAAGGTCTCACCTTCTGCATAATGTCTGGCTGTGGATCTCTGCATTTGTTCCAATCTGTTGCCGGAGGGCATTTTCTACTTATAAAATTTAAGCTATGTTACACTATCACATGCCATGTGCATTATGACAGAATTTGCTATAAATTTCTGATAAACTTCACCAAATACTATGTTATGATTGATGTAAAAGAACAACATTGTTTTCCATAGTCATTAATCTTTGATAATTATCACACCAAATGTGTAGTCATAAATAGCAAAATCAGGCAAAATATGATTAATTACTGTCACAGAAATCTTTACTCATATGCCAAAAATCAATACATTTTTTCTATTTAAATTAAGACTGCACTTTATAGGAAGAAAGCTTAAGATTTATAGCTGTAAAAATATAAAACAATGTTTCCACAATGCTTCATATTTTTATCAGTACTTAAACTACACAAACACACATGCATGCATGCGCGTGTGCGCGCGCGCACACACACACACACACACACACACACACACACACACACTAATCTAATAAGAATGATGTAGCTATGAAAAGTAATTTTTAAATTACAACATGTTAATTAGGGTTTCCATTGCTGTAGTGAAGCCATGACCAAAAACAATTTGGGGAGGGAAAGGTTTATTTGACTTACATGTCCAGATCCTAGTCCATCATTTGAGGAAATAAGGGCAGGAATTCAAGCAGGGCTGGAATCTGGAGGCTGGAGCTGATGTAGAAGCCACGGAGGTGTGTTGCTTACTGGCTTGTTCAGCCTGCTTCCTTATAGAATGCAGAAGCACCAACCCAGGAATGGCATCACCTACAAAGCACTGGTCCCTCTTCCATCAATCACTGAGAAAATGCCTTCCAGCTGAATCTTAGGGAAGCATCATTTCAACTGGGCTTCCCGCCTTTCAGATAACTCCAGCTCGTGTCAAGTTGACATAAGACACACATAAGCCAGCACAAACAATGAGTCACTATGTTGGAAAGCACAATCTTTTCCCAGATGGCGCTGTTATAGTAGAAGGTTGTGAGAGAAGAGAGCACCATGATTAGTCTTCATTAGTAAAGCATCACTTCCAAAAGTATAAGATGGATTCTGAAACTGTTATTAGAAAGCTACCTCATTAATTTCTTCAGAGATTCCAGACAAAACCTCAGATTACTGATATCTACTGAAGTGAAAAATAAAAAAAAACCCTGAAAAGTGAAAGTTCTGCATTTTATATAACTTAGTACACTACGTTTGAAATCAAACTAAAGAATACTGTTTCTTTTATTTAAGGAGAACATATGTAGGTTAGTGGCTCCATGGTGAACATAATAACCCTCTTGTGATTTCTAAAGTATTCAGCTATCATAAAAATAAAAGCACAAATTTTGTGGCCTCAATAAATTTATATTATTTGTACTTTTTTCTTCCAAAATTTACCTTGACTTGGAGTGTCTCTTGGGCAATTTGCTCTTTTTTTAGATTTTACTTTTACTTTTAAGTGTGTGTGTGTGTGTGTGTGTGTGTGTGTGTGTGTGTGTGTGTGTG
>CABHPR010153307.1:0-11776 GCA_902168415.1 Peromyscus melanophrys
TAAAAGTGATCTTTAGATATGAAGATGTGAGCACCTGATGTCACTGCACAGAGACCTCCCAGATGGCAGACCTAGGAGATGCACATGCAAACATTTGCATTAGGAAGTACATGCATGTGCGTACACACACAAAAGTTTACATTAAGAAGTACACACACAAATACATGTGTGCCCACACAGACATCCAAATTAGGAAGAATATGCCTGTATGTGTATACATGTAAATTTATGTTAAGAAGCACATATGTGTGCACGTGTCCACACACAGAAGTTTACATTAGGAAATACACACATATGCACATGGAATTTTAAGTAGGAGCACATGCATGTGCACACATGTTCCACACACACGGAGATGTGTGTGTTCATTTGAAGCCAAGCATTCACATGGACACATGGGCTCCAGTGGGGCACGACGGGATACACACATGTGGAGATTGCTTCTGAGCCCTGAGAAGGCCAGCTCCCATGCCTTCACACGGACTCCAATGTAACCCTGGACAGAAACTTAGAGAACTGGGAAGCCACACCACTACAAAAAGCAAACCTGACAGCTGGAGCCGAATTGTTTTATTATGGATTATTTTAGGCAAAAAATCACATTTAGTCCAATGTACAGGTCTCATGCGCACAGTTGAATGTGTCCTGGTTCTCAAGCCAGGGAGACTCCAGCAGCACACAGGTGTATTCATCCGTCACCACCTAGGTAGGGGTGAGGGTGGGAGGACCCCTGAATCCAGTATGCAGAAGGCAGCAGTGGCACCCGGCAGCCTATGAGAATGAGGAGACAGTGCCATGTCGAGAATCCTTGCCTGTAACGACAGCAAAACTGCATCTTTAATTCTAGTAGTGTACCGTGATCCCTGGAGTTGAGCAGGACAAGTCCTCCAACGTCCGTCTTGGCTTTTGAGATTATTTCCTCATAGGCTGTGGCATTTTCATAAAAGCTTAAAGATAGCTGTCCAAATGGAGATTTTATTGGGTGTTGCACTAGATGAATCAACAGAGTTTGGGAGAATTGACAGTTCAGCGGTCCCTCAATGCAGCGCTGTTTCTAATGTATTTAAATCTTTAACTTCTCCAGGCGGTGTTTGATGATCTTCTGTGTAGAAGACACGAAGTCCTTTCATCTGATTTGGGAGTTCTTCCAGAGTTTGATGTCTGGGCACCAGCATCAGGTACAGCCTGCACTTGCGGTATTTTTCATACCAGATTCCATGGTTGCCACAAAGACTCGGAAGTACAGTCGGTGTTGTAAGCTGGTTTTCTGTGCTTCATTCCTGTGTTCCCTGCAGTGCGGTTTTGTGATGCCTTGGCATTTTCTGTATAGTCAACCAGACCACCGGCAACTGAAGCTTGTGGCTTAAATGAGAAATGTCCCCCTCATGCATTTGAGCCCTTGGTCTGCAGTTGGTGGAACTGTTTGGGAAAGTCTGGGAACTTTTAGGAGGAGGAGCCTTGCCGGAGAAGTACTTCACTGGGTGCTGGCTTTGAGGTTTGTAGCCTTGTCTCGCCTTTCTACTTTCTGTGTTCACTCTCTCCCTTCCTTCCTCTCCCTCAGTCTCTTTCTCTCTGCCCTCCATCTCTCCCCCATCCCTCTGTCTTCCCTCCATTCGATGAAAACGTCATCAGCCAGCTTCCAGGCCCAGCCCACTTTCCCTGCTTGTTGATGGTCTTCATTACCATGATGGACGGGTCTCTCGGCAACCCTAAGCTAAGATGCAAATGCACCCTTTCTTCCTTAAGTTGGTTTTGACAATGGCATTTCATCACAACAGCAGGAAAGTAACTAACACACAGGTACTTCTGTCCTAAAACATCTTCCAAGTCTTTTTTCCCTGGCTACCCTACCATAGGAATGTGTATGGGAGGCATTTGCTCCCATCCCTGTCTCAGGAGAGTGGGTAGAAAAGTTTTATCAGATTGGCAGAACGTTTTCCATTTCTACTTTGCAAAAAGTGTTCAATGCAAATTGACAAACAGATTTTCCCTAATTTGTGACATGGTTTGCTGGTGTCTCTAGATTTCCCGAATCTGTTCAGTAACAACTTAAGTGTTTTTATATCTACTCACAGGGAGTAAAGTGTTCTTTTCCTTTCATTTTCTATTATCCTTGTCAAATTTGCTTTTCATAACTATCCTTGCCTTCTACCACAACCTGCAAAGTATCTCCTCTGTTTTCTGAGAGATTGAGAGCTTTATTTCTTTCTCATACAAATGTGATTGGCATTTTTGATCACGGAGGGCAATCATGTGTGTGTAAATGTGTGTCTGGGTGCCTATAATTTCAACTAGGATTTTCACTGCTGTTTTTCTAGGGTGGAGACAGGGCCTTGATCTATAGCACACGCTAATCTTGAACTCTGGATGGAGCCCAGACTGGCCTTGACTATTGGCAATCCTCTGGCACTGGTGTGTAACATACTTGTTTTCAATTGGGATATTTTTTAAGCAGGAATTTATTGGTTTTACTCTTATTTTCAAGGCATTGGCTATAGATTTTGCTGACTTTCTATATAAATTTTAGTTAGTTTATAGATACCTGATTTCTGTTACTTTTGTTGCCTACATATAATTTAATGTTCTCTTTTTATATTCAATTGGCTCCTTAGATGTTTAGCTTTAAATATTTTTCTTTAATCAAGCATTTTAAGCTGTAAGTTTCCCTTAGACATACTTCAAGTGCATCCTTTTGAGTCTGACACATGATGTTCCCACCATCATTCAGTTTATGTGCTTTTTATTCAACTGACATGGCTTTCCTTGGGGATTATTTTACATATTTTGCCAACTTTGCAAATGTTTTGTGTATTTTTCTGTATCTGAAAGTTATGGACTTGCAGTTCTCTTTGGGTCAAACTTAATCCTCTGTAAAACTCCATTCTTTTAATATTTGAAGACTTGCTTATGGCCAGGGTGTTATCTCCCTTGATGAGTAGCCCACAGGCTCTGGAAAAGCACAGACTTGGAGTGCTGTGGGAACAGTGCTCTAACACATCCAGTTCATGTGACTTGGTTGATAATATTGCTCAATGTTCAGGATCCCTTCTGTCTGTTGCTCTTCCAATAACTGAGACAGGATTGTTAAAAACCCACAGAACTAGCGAGGCTGTCCATAGATTTCCTTTTTCTTTTTTCTTTTTAAAATTAGTAAATGGTTTTGAAACAGAGCCAGCCTAGATGTCCATCAACACATAATGAAAACGTGGTACATATACACAATGGAATTGTATTCATCCATAAAGGAAAATGAAATCATGACATTTACAGGAAGATGGATGAACTGGAATTATTATCCCAAACCCAGAAAGACAAATATTGTATGTTTTCTCTCATATGAGGATCATATATATATATGGGTTTAGGTCATGAAACTAGAAACAACAACAAAAAGAACAGGAGGGAAAGAAGTATTAAAGGCTGGTTGAGGGGTGGGAGAGGGTAATAGACCATGTGACATGGAGGAGGAAGGTTGGTGGTGGGAGGGCAGGGGACTAGCAGGAGAGAGGCACAAGGTTGGAGGAGGGAAGTGGGTAGAGAGATCAACAACAAGCAAGTACGCATGAGAGCCTCATGGTAAAGTCCGTCACCTTGTACACCATGCCCAGATTTTGTGGCATGCTAGTATGATAAATGCCTGTCGGGTGAATAACGTCTCTTCGTGTGTCACATGTCAAAACACTACACTTTAGAAACAGGCAATCAAATGTTATAACACGTGCACTTTGATTAAACACCTAACAAAACAACTTGAGAAAGGAAAGATTGGTTCCGGCTCATGGCGCAGAAGACATAATACAGCCCAACGTGGTGGGAAAGCACAGTGGGGCACAGGCTCCTAGCCGTGACAGTGCAAGTGTGAGGTGACTGCTTACGCTGTCTGCAGCCAGGAAGCGGAGGGAAGTGGGCAGGAACCAGGGATACACTTCCTCCAACAATGCCCCACCCAACAGGTTCCACAACCTGCCAAAACAGCCTCCACAGCTGGTGATCAATCATTAACACAGGAGCCTTGGAGAGCGTGCCACATTCAGACCATCATACCATGAAAATGAAACAGAGGATGTTTTAGAAATTATCAAGACCAAATGAATAATTATGTATTCCCAATGTCTCAGATTGGTCAAAAGTGAGGTCAAAGCTCTGGGTGAATATACTTTAAAATAATGAAAAATGCTTCTGAAATACAGAGACATCTTGAGACTAGGGACTCTCTGAAAGACATACAGGATATGGAAAGGGGCGGCCCAGCTATGAGCACTAGATGACCGATCAAGCTGGCAAGTCTTTCATATTTGTGCAGTGCGAAATACAGAGACATCATGAAGCAGATCAGTATTTTTTGTTAAATCTGGGTGAATTTTTAAGTCAGATATTTGCAATGATCTAAAATCAGGATGCATTTCAAGTACAAAGACAAAACCCAAATGCAAAAAAAAATTGCAATTGTAAGAGCAAAAACCAAACACACATTTTATAATTTTATTAGTAGGATAGAATGCTATACAGAAAGAGGTGAGGGCAATTATCAAATTTTCTATGTACAAGAGCAGAAGAACTTGGTTTTAAATGTCCATGAACTGAAGTTGAGTGTATCGGTCAGCTACGCCAATGAAGAGGACCCCGGAGATCAGCACCCCACCACCACCACCACCACCCCCCGGCTCTTCCTGGTGTACTCAGGGTGATGTGCTTAATTTCAGGTGGTGGTTTACTTGAGTTATGTTCCTGGTTCCGAGGGCACATCTAGAGGTCTGGAGGAGCACCCTGGACGAGTGCTTGAGGAAATGATTGTTTCCTCCAGAGATGAGGATGCCAGGGACTAACAAAGGCACCTCCAGGTAACTGGAGATTTGCTCTAGAAAAATGAGTAGACTTCTGTGTTCCTCAAGAGATTTTCAAATCAGTCTTTCTTCTTTATCAGCTATTTGGAGAGACAGTTTGATTTTCATGGCAAGTCAAAATCCATCAGCACCATTAGCACAAAAACTCTCTCAAAGAAAAAGAATGATTCACGTTTTCACAGGCTGTGCTCCCTGGATGGACGCATCACAGGCCTTTCTCAGGGACACGGTGGAAGGAAGTCTCATGGGTGTCCTTAGGAAGGAAAACCCCTTAGGAGCCCTTCCAACTCCAACATTCCACAGCTCATGACCAACACAGTATGGGGCCTTGGATTGCTGGACCTGGACAGAAAGTGATGTGGATGCCCGCAGCCTCGGGGTTACATGTGACAAGGTCACTAAGGCTCTGTCCAAGGTCCCACTGATGCTAGCTGGACATATTCCATTTCTGTCGGATTTTCTTACCATGAATAAGGCTAATAGTTGAATTCAGAACTCCAAGGAGGATTTCAAAAGCTCTGGAGTCTTCATTGTTGAATTAATTACAGACCTGTAGTGGCCACACAATAGTGCCAATCCCCACCCCCCAAGTAAATATCAGGCCGGTAACTCTTCCCCACCCCCACCCCCGCCCATTTGGTTAAAGAAAATGGTTTTATTTATAGTTTGAGCTAGAACCAAGAAAAAAATTCTTAACTTCTTCCTTTCTTGTAGTAGTATCACAATTTATAGGGGAAGATGGGCCTAGTAACTTAAAATTCCAAATTCTGGACATTTTATTCCATATCCTAATAGAGATCAGTAACCGTGATATGAGCTTGTAGATTCCTGTTCTTATTAAATTCCTGGTGTTGTGATGAATTGGCCCCTGTGTATTTATGACCCTGCTTTGTCTGATGAGATAGAAAGGTGATTTTGTAATAACTACCCGCCAAAGTTGTTCTTGTGCAACTTGCCCAGGGTAGGTTGGCTCTGACTCTTCTCTGCCATCCTCCTGCTGGAGCTGGGGACAGCATCCCCAAAAGCACTCACTGATGCTGACAGTCATCGTTCAGAAGTCATATGCAAACTTGGATTTTGGGAACAGCCCAGGGAAAGTACCTCCTGTGGAGAGTACGTGGCACCAACAACAGGGAGATGTGTGGCTTCCCGAAGCTTCTGCAGAAATAGGTCATTGCTGAGAAGGACCAGCCCTCGACCCACTGGCTGGCTCCTAGCATGCAGCCACCAAGGCTGCGGCCTGTGCTGCTGGCCCTGCTGGGAGACAGTGCCACCAGCCTTCGTTGGGCTCCAAGGGTTCTGGTAAGTTGTTCTTTCCTTTTCATTTGAGTACAGTTTTTAAAATTTATTATTTGATTTCTTTAATGATGCGCTGGTATTTCAATAATGACCTACCTGGCAAGATAAGCTCACCAGAACAATAGTGGCATGACTGTTATGGGAGTAAATAACCACTTTCTGGTTTGGAATTAAGTCCTATTCCACTAGAGGGACTGCCTGAGACTGTGAGCCTTGTCAAGAGCCCATGACCGAGGAAGTCACAGAGCCTAGGGGAGGCCCTGCCACCCTGTTTCTGCTAGATGGAGGTGGCATCAAACTGCCTTCTGGTGATTTCTGTTCATATCCATAGATTAGTGTAGCCCTCAACCTTCATCAGAGAAGTCTCTTTTTATAGTGGGTAGCAGCTAATGCAGAAATTCACAGTTGGTCACTGTGGAATGATTAGCCCTAAATCAGACATCTATATTATCTCTTCCAATGACTCAGAAGTTGGAGCAAAAAGAATGTAAAAGCCAGAGGTTTCAGGCAGAACATTATCTTCTAGACAGGACCTGGCCATTGGACACGAACAGCTGCAGCTCTGGTTACCTGCATAGCACCCGCACAAGGCTGGGCCTTCACTCTTTCATGATGCAATAGCAAGGGGCTCAGGAGCCCCCTCCTTCTTAACTGGGGGACTATACACAGATAATTGGTACTGGGAGAGCAGGTATCATTTTCTTCACTGGTGTGGCCACTGATATGGTGCTCATGTCCCAGGAAATAACCCTCAACTCATGCTCACGTAAGAAACCATAGTCAAACTTGGTAGGCCATTAAAGAAATAGGAAAAGAGCTTGTTGGAAAGAATAGGGGTTTCATCAACAGAGGAAGAAAGATGAAAGAGAAAAATGGGGGCAGCGAACATAACCAAAATTCAGTATATACATGTATGAAACTGTCAAAAAATTAAAGAACAAGAGTATGGGGTTCAATCTCCATGTGTTTGCATAGTATCTTGTGTTATTTTCATAGTATTGTTTAACAAACAATCCTTTACCTCCTGTTATTAACTCCCCATGTAGAAGGCAGGGGAAGCAGAACACAGCCTTGGTCTGATGTGATAACCTCAAGTTTCATCTCCAGATGCTCAGGGTAAAATTAGAAAAGGTGCTGAGGAGACGAGAGAAATCACTGTTGACAACACATTTTACCTACCAGGCCAACATTGTTCATCAGCCCCATAAAATGTGCCAATACTTACCCACACTCTAAAATATGCACTAATAATAAGTAGAGACACCGGACATAATGCAGTCATTGATGAGAAATGAATTTATGGTTCCCTGGGGGATGAAAATGACGGGGCATCTCACATGGGGCAAAGTCGGCTCTGGATGAAACTGAGAGCTGTTCCCTTTGTTAAGCCTCAGATGAAAACAGCATTGATCTTGATTTTAGTTATAAAATAGCAAACCCTATTTGTGTTATCAGGAAACAGAGGCCAATCTTCAAGCTATTACCTTTCTGATCCAACATGCCCCTGTCTGTCTCTTTGTCTCTCTGCCTTTGTCTCTCTGTCTCTGTTTCTGTGTGAGTGTGTGTGTGTCCATCCTTTGGATAGTTAACATTTAGTGCTTTTGTTTGAAGGTCAGAACCAATTCCTGTCCACACTAATCCTTGACTTGCCAAGTCATAAATCATATCACATTCTTCTCTCTGTGTCTTAAAGCAAAAGGCAAACATCCACCCTAATCAGCTGGGTTCCTGAACCCCTGCATTTCCTTCATGAAACCTTCATGTTCATACTGATGCGAAGCAACCACAGCATCAAGAAGGCTGATCTATTGTTGAGGACAGTTCACAAGGTCCATTTCCACTCACAATGGCAAGTTCAACCCTCCAGGTAATACAAACAGGTAAAAGCTTAGCTTGCTTCCACATACAGGAAAGTATGACGCCAACCTCCTACCATCCTTGAAGAACCCAACATGTAAGTAAACACTAGCATCTCACCTTCCCTTCTCAAGGACCATAAACTGGACTTCAGACGTTGAGAGTAGGGACAGCCCCACATTTTGTCCAATCACATTTTAAGATTTGTTTTCCTGTTAGAGCTAAATTAACTTGCACCTGTGACCACTAAACTTTAATTTTCTATATTTTCAATTGGCTTTGCAATTACCCTTTTGGAATGCTTTATTTCATTTCTGTCTTTCATCCTAATGTGATCCAAAATGAAAAACACATCATTGTATTATTCCTATCTGTGTTTTTGCACTAGAGTAGTTTCAATATCCAAATTCACAATTACCAGTAAAGAGATAAAACTGTTCCAAAGCTATGACCCTGTAGCAGACTCTATCTCCTTAGAATGAAAATAGTGGGTTTTTTAACAACAGAAAATAATAGCAAATAAGCATCATAGCTCATTTTTATTGAGCCCAGAAAAATGCTGGGGACTCTACAAGAATGACACATGTCTTTCCTCTTTAATTCTTACAGGAAACATAAAAGTCACATGCTCACTAAACTCATGCTTCAGGATTGCATAGAGACAATTTCTGGATCACAGTGATGTCACTGTGGGCTTGTAGGATATGAAACCTCAGGCTCTTCCAAGTAGGATAACCATATATCTAGATGACAATGTCATACCCAAAGAACACTGCCATGTCAAGGAATATCTCTCAAAACATTTATGGATGGACATGTCCAAAGAGCAAAACCAAATGATTCTCTAGAGAGGAGGATGTGAGACGATTACCTTGTAGTACCCACTCTTGGAGGAAGCGCTGATTCTAGAATGGCTGGAGGTGTTCTGAGACACCCAGAGGCTCTGAGAATCACTGAAGTCTCCCTTAGAATGATAGAAATAGAATTTCCTAAGAATAAGGAAGAGCCTCACTCCCCTACAAAGAGTATGCCTCTCTTCCCATAAGGAAGATCCTGACACTGCCTGTGGGAAGCTTGGCAATAAAACAAATGTCTGTTTCCTGTCCCAGAAACTCAAAGAAGGACAAGAAGTGGATGGCTGGCCCCATGGGGCAGCACACAGTTTCTCTCCTCTCCATCTGCCTATCCCTTGGAGTCCTGTACTGTGGCTCTGTGTGACAACAAGGGCTGCTGAGCACAGGCTTCTTCCACACGGGTCCCCTGCATGCTGCTGAGTTCATTGCTGGAGGCAGGAGCTCTCCTGCTCAGGCAGCCAGAATCTTTGCAGGGTGAAGGATGGGAAGTTTCCAGGAGGAGGAGGGAGCATGCTCAGGAGCACAGTGAGTCAGGGGAAGCTCAGGACCTCGCTTTTGTCTCTGTCGAGGCTCTATAGGCTGCATCACTGCCTCTGCACAGCCGTGCTCCCTGGGCTTTGGGGATGGTGGGTCTCTCAGCGAACATGGCACACAGAATCCTTGGGCGTTTGCTTGGAATAAGATCAGGTAAGTGTATTTACACTCTCCTGTATGGAAGAGTTACAACACACTGTAAACATGGGCAATGATTGGGTAAACTGAAGGGACCCTTGATCAAGAATAAACACCAAAAGGAATGAAATTATGCTGTTTGCAGGAAAATGGGGCAAATAGATTTTCATATTAAATGACTCCAGTCAGTCTCAATGGAACAAGTAGACCATGTTTGTGGCAGGGCAAGAGAGTCCAGAGGAATTCTTGTATTCTTGCTGAGGTCATTTTAGCTTTGACTAGAATTTGATCTCTTTGATAGAAAATCTTGTGGAAAATTACCCAACTCTAATCTGGGCTCCTGAGGTCAAGATGCCCCAGTTAACTTACCTCGGCTGTCATTAAACTGCCTGCTTTTGCACAGCTCCCCCTCTGGCTAACTGCTTATCTTAACTTCTGTTAAACTGCTTGCTTGCACAAAACCTCCCTTTGCAGGTGCCTACCAAAATAACAGGATGTGATTTTGCCTTTAAAAGTCCCTCACTCTAAATGCTTGGGGTTACCCCTGGGTCCCAAATATCTGAGTGTAGTCCCAGTCATCTAATTGACTACAGACTGTATCTGAGTGGTCTTCTGTAGTGGGCTTCCTGTAACATTTTTCTCCCCTTTGTAAACACGGAAGTTTATATCCATACATAAAATTGCATATGCATATATTACTTGAAAGAAGTGAAACTGTGTAGGGAAATGAAGGGGACTAGACAGGTGTGAGGAATGTGAGGAGAGGGGGACATTTTGAATATGTGTACATCATATACCTGTATTAAAGGGGAAAGAAGGTGATCAAAATACATTGTATAAAATATTCGATAATAGTTTTTTTTAAAGAAAAACAAATTTCTTGCAAACCCCAGCACCATGCCCAGTGACTATATGTCAATCAATAAATATGAAGTGAGCACCAAATGAGTCAAAGGTTGTTTTTAGAAAAGTCACTTTAGGCTGCTGCAATATCCTGCTATGGAGTCAGAAGTAGAAAGGAGTGTGGTGCTAGGCCTTTCCTGAGAAGTTCTTTCTGCAAAGCAAACCTGAAAGTCAGGGGGAACAAGTCAGGATAAAAGCTCAGGACTGGCTTCTCACCATGAGGAAAATCACCAGATTCTCAACCACAAATGAACAAAGTGTCATGCAATATGTGGACATATGAAGCCTGAGACTCTTCTGAGAGATTTTCCCCCCTCCACCAACAAGAGCAACGCTGGCAGTCCAGTCCAGTTGTATTTGAACTTCAGAAGGCGCATGGCCTTCACTTGCCACTGGAGAGCTTCTAGAGGAATCCTTCAGCATGCTCTGGTGGCGGGACTTTCATCAGAGAGTACCCGATTGAGGTAGGAGAGGGGCACCTCACAGGCAATCTGTCACTTGTTTTATCCCAGAAGAAATGGAGGTCACTTCAGCCTCTATAGCATAGAGACATGCTACCAAGAAAAGCTGCTTCTCTGTGGACCTCAGGTTCCAGAAAGCAGCCTCATCAGATTCAGCACAAAAGTCCAGGAGTAGAACATTCTCTGAGGAGGGACCTATCGCTCTCCCCCTGTTCAGAGGAGTTTGACAAGGGAAAGACCTGGTAACCACATCTCCAAAGAGCTACTGGAGTATCCCCCACCTGCTCATATTTACTTACAAAAGGGATGGAGGCTCCCTTTGTAAAATCCCCACTGTTTATCCTATTGTGTTTATTTTAAAAAAATATATATCAGCCACTGAAAAGACAACTTTGTGTGGAAAAGACAATTTTTAATATAAAAATTAAGGCTATTCCTAGGGCTACGAAGGAAGGTGCCAATTTAAAAGAAAAAAAGATTAGGAAATAATAATGAAAGCTGTATGCCTTTTCACTTCAGGTAAAAATATCTTATGAATAATATAATCATTGTCTCTGGTTATTGGTATGAAGAAGATAAGTATACACTGTGCAGAGCAATAGAGGGACGGCAGTGGGCACAGACTCAGAAACGGGTTAAGGATCGCTGGGTCATCTGTGAACAGGATTATCCCACACATGAGCCCTGGGGTCAGTTTAGATTGTTAAATTTATCTCTGTGACCACAGGGCCAAGCAAGACATTTTGTGTTTGCGTGTTATCTTTCAGCCCTGTTCACTGTGACTTAGCAAGGGGGTCTCAGTGATGACAGGAAAAATCAAGTGATCCAAAGTCCTGGCTTCTCTCTCTCTCTCTCTCTCTCTCTCTCTCTCTCTCTCTCTCTCTCT
>CABHPR010153307.1:11786-33530 GCA_902168415.1 Peromyscus melanophrys
TCTCTCTCTCTCTCTCTCTCTCTCTCTCTCTCTCTCTCTCTCTCTCTCTCTCTCTCTCTTTCTTCCTTTCTTCTTCTTTTCTTTTTAGATGGGGCCTTACCTGGTGCTTCCTAGGTAACTCCAGAGATCTACCTGCCTCTGCCTCCTGAGTTCTGAAATTAAAGGCACTTGCCACCATGCCTGACCCTACTTGGGATTTTAGATAGTGAGTTACTAAGCCATGGGAGAGTCAGACAGGGGTGTTTCATAGCATCCCCTTGCAGAGTGACTCTATATGTTGCTTTTAATTTTATTTTGATATTGGCACAGTAGTGTTATGTTTGGGGTTCTGGGGCTCATCGGAAGGGTTGCCAGGTGACTGCTCAAAAGTCATTCATATATCTTGGGTTTCTTGGGGGTTCCCCAGCATTAGTGTAGCCTTGTTTAAGAATCAGACAGACCCCGCTGAGTCAGCATGCCCAGGGATCCTGCTGTTTCCACCTCCCTGGGAGCTGGGATTACAAACTTGCACCACCACTTCATTCTTCTTTATGTATGTTGTGGGACTCAAACTCAGATCCTCGGGCTTGCCTAGCAAGCTCTTTAACAACTGAATCATCTCTTCAGCTCCAAAGAAAGCTATTTTAAAATTTGCTACTCTACCCTGTGGATGAGTGAATATCATACATAATAGCTATAAGGCCTCTATAATTATCATCCTTAATAAATCACATACCCAAGCATAATCATTACACTTGTCTATCCAGTAGTCATAATTTAGTGTCCACTGTGAACTAGCTATGCAAACAGCGTGAGGGTGTAAAAGACCAATGTTTTCATTTCCCTACGCCTCTGGTCTAGAGAAGGAAGGGGGTGAGAGAAACAAGCAACTATTTGAGAATTCTGGTGGCATAAAGGCATGCTAAGTCAGAAAAAACAGTCAAGGAAGTGGTGTATGAAAAGGTGACACCCAAGGCTAGAGAAGGAACCCACAGGTGAGCTGGTGCTGTGCCCATCGGGTAAAGAGAAATATGAGTCCACCTGGAGCAGCCAGAGTTTTGTCCACAAGGAGAGGGAGGGGCTGGTGTGCCTGAGAAGCAATAAGCCAGGAATGGGGTTGGAGAAGCAGATAACAGAAGTGACCCTTGTGTTAGGAGGGCACTTTGAGCCTTGCCACATGGAGAGTGTGGGAGGAATCACAGGCTCTGACGTCCATGTTCAGCAACTCTCCTTCTTCTTGCACAGTGAAGAAATGAAAAGTCCAGGAGCCACTGTGACTTAGGGCACAGCAACAGTTGTCACAGCCCCGGTCAAGTGATGCACAGTCCTGAGAGTAGCAATGCCTATACAATGGGATTTGATTTTCATCCTTCAATGTCTGCGATGGCTGCCTTCAGCTCTTTGTCTAGTAAGTCCAACAGCTGGGTCCCCTTGGGGATGCTTTCCTTTGGTTGCAATTTTTTTCTAAGTAGGATCTACACTTTCCCATTTCTTCGTGTGTCCATAGTATTTTGTTGAAAACAGGACAATTTGCATAACAGAATGCGGCAACTCCGAGCGTCGGATCCCGTTCTCTTCCCAGGATGTGTCACTACAGCTGGTTTGTGTTTGTTTCCTGTAAAGTTTACATTTTCTGTCATGTATGACTGTTGATCGCTCAGCTTGATTAGCTGAGCATTCAGATACTAATTTGCCCCGGGGAATTTCAGAACTATTGAGCCAGTGAGTCTTTCAGGACACTTTGAACACTTTCTCAATGTGCTGGGGCACACTTACAGTGCCCAGGCCATTGCAAGCCTTCCTTAGCCTTTGTTTCTTACTTGTGCAGGCTCTTAAGAGTGACTGGGCATGAGTCATTGGGGACCCCTTTGGACCCTTCTCTACGTGTGTGTGTGAAGCGTGAACCTAATTAGTCTTAACGATAAAAATCCAGAGTCAGATATTAGGGTGAAAGCTGAAAGATCAGAGAAGCAGCGCAGCAGCCACCAGAGACTTCCTACCTCTATGAATCCTCAGACCGAAAGGGGGACAGCCTATCTCTATGAATCCTCAAAATGAGTGGGCCAAGATCCTGTCTCCACCTCCCAAATGCTGGGATTAAAGGCATGCACCCCCTCCTGACCACCACCTCCCCCACCCCACCCCTACCCCTGGTTCTGTTTCTTGTTTAGACTAGTTCAATCTCATGTAGCCTAGGGTGGCTCCTGATCTTCCTGCCTCCTCTTCCCAAGTGCTGGGATTAAAGGTGTGTGCCACCACTGCCTGGCCTCTATGGTTAACTAGTGGTTAGCTACACCCTCTGATCTCCAGGCAAGCTTTATTTGTCAGAACACAAACAAAATATCATACAACATGTGTGTATGTGTGTGTGTGTGTGTGTGTGTGTGTGTGTGTGTGTGTGTGCGCGCGCGTGTGCATGTGATTATCAGTACATGTGGGGGAAGTGTGTATATATGTATACATGAGCACATGTGCATGTAGAGTCCAGAGGAGCCTTGGGTTTTGTTCCTCAGGCAGCTGTTCACCTTTCCTCCTCCCTTCCTTCCTTCCTTCCTTCCTTCCTTCCTTCCTTCCTTTCTTCCTTCCTTCCCTCCTTCCTTCCTTCCTTCCCTCCTTCCTTCCTTCCTTTTCTCCTCCTTCCCATCCTCCTCCTTCTTCTCCTTCATCTTTTTGGCAAGGTCTCTTACTAGCCTAAAGCTTGTCAAGCAGGCTATACTGGGTGGCCAGTGAGCCCTAGAGATCTGCCTGTCTCTGTGGTTACAAGTGCTCCCCCACACACACACACCGAGCTTTTTTATGTGGGTCCTTGGAGTTGAACTCGGGTCCTCGTTCTAGAAGGCAAGCACTTTACTGACTGAGTCATCTCCCAGCCCTGTCAGGTCTCTGCTGAGCATGGTCTAATCTTTCAAAACACCCAGACATAAGCCAGAGCTTTTCAAAGCCCCTGAACAGAAGTTATGTTGCCCAGATACTTTAAAAATAAATTGATCTTTCTTGCCTTAACTGATATTACAATTTTAATCAGGTGTGGGATTTAAAAAAATGCAGGTAGTTAATTATGCTTGGTAAACGCCTTTGATGTGGCATTTTCCCACGAAGCCCTGAGTCAGGTTAAATGGTGGAAACATCCTTGTGACTTGAGCTTTATTGAGAAGCCATGAGGCACACCAAACAATGATCGCTTTAGGGATGGGCCTTCTTGAACCCTTCAAATCTGCTCTGCTGCCTCGGGTGGCTTAAGGCTATTGGTTGTTCTTCAAGGACACTATGAATCTGTAACTTCTGGTTGTCAAGGATACCACAGAACTGAGGAGAGAGGGATGGAAGTAGGCCAAGAGAAGACATCACAACTGGGGTTCTTACCAAAGTTCAGTAGTATATCTTGAGATAATTCTGTTCAGATTCATATAAATCTTTGGCTAACTCTATGGTTCTGTGGGATGTTGAAAGGGAGCCAGTTGACAATTTTCCCAGTATTGCCATGGTACCTATGGAGGAATATATGTGGGGAAGCCTTCATTCTATCATTCTGAAACTCCCTCAGGAAGTGGTTGGATTTCAAATATCTAAAACAAATTCAGCAGAAATTACCCCAGATTTTGATATGTGGAGTGGAGGAGAGGAAAACCCAAATGTAATTTCAAGGTTTAGGTTCTAAGAAACGGAAAAAAGATTAAATAAAATGAATTTCTGTTTTCTGACAGTGAGTAGGGAGATGAAGAGAACCGCCATGGGCATGTTAAATGTGAAGTCTATGCTAGGCATTCTGAAGAGACCTTGTGGGATGCTGCATGTTCTAGTCAGAAGAGAGACTGTAGAGTGGAAGATGTCACTTATGAGCAAGATTTAAACAGTACAGTCTTGACCCAAGGAAAATGTGTCTTCGAAGGAGTTCTAGAATGAGGGAGATTCAGTTCCTCAGAAATGGAAAATGAGACGCATCTGTTAGTGAGGAAGTGACAGGGAAGGGAAATGAGAAGAGGGGGGTAGAAACAGGGCAGTGGCTGACCCAGGCATGGACAACCTGAGCAAACCAGCAGGTAGATCCCAGTTGGGTTGAGTTTAATGGAGCAGAGGGACACATCTGTGAGTGGACTCGAGGAAGAAGGAGAGAAGAGGAAGTAGGGGTGGTAGGTAGGCTGGTCAGTTGTGTGTCAGCTTGACACAGCTAGAGTCGTTTGGGAAGCCGGAACCTCAACTGAGAAAATGCCCCCACCAAACTGGCCTGTAGGCAAGTCTGTGGAGCATTTTTTAAATTAGTGATTGATAAGGAAAGACCCGATCTATTATGGGTGGGGCCATCCCCAAGCAGGAGGTCCTGGGGTGTATAAAAAAGCAGGCTGAGCAAGCAGTAAGCAAAGGTGTAAGCTGCCTTTCTCCAGGGCCTCTGCATCAGTTCCTGCCTTCAACCTCCTGTCCTGACTTCCCTAGATGATAAACTGCAAGCTGTAAGGAAAATAAACCCCTTTCTCCCCAAGTTGCCTTTGGCCATGGCATTTCATCACAGCAATAGAAAACCTAACTAAGACAGTAAGTTTCTAGGTTTTTATTTTTGTTATTGTTGGCTTTGTGTGTGTGTGTGTGTGTGTGTGTGTGTGTGTGTGTGTGTGTGTGTGGTGGGGGAGTGGGCATGTTTACATGGAGGTCCTAGGCATGAAGCAGTCCACACAGGCCTCAGGTTACTCTTGGCAACTCAGAGCTAAGAGCTAAGTGGTTCTGCTTAGGGGTTTTGAGGAGCAGCATGAGGCTCCACTTCCATTTTGAAAGCATTACAAAATGCCATGTTACATTGGGTCTTGAACCCAAGGCCTTGCACTTGCTAGGGAAGTGCTTGACTATTGAGCTACACCCCATCATCTTACCAAGAAGCACCAAGCTTTTCCATCAGAGGGTGCAGGAAGAAGAAGCAAAGCCAGTCATGAGCACAGGGAAGATGAAGGGGTCTTGGAAACCAGCTGTTGGAGCCTAACCTCACAGCAACCTTCAGGCGAACTACATGGCTGGGGAATTGGAATCATCTAAAAATGGGGAACCCCTGCAAAGAGCCCTGCAGTTTCCAGGATCAGCCCAGCCAGAGACTGGGGCAGCAGCTGGCAGCAAACTGCTCATAAAGGACGGATGAGGCTTTCTGGCAGGGTTTGCTTGTTTTGATGCATCCACTGACTCATCCCCCCCATCTATGTTTGGGGGTCCAGTTCTGTAGTGAAAAGGAACTGAGATTCCTATCAGATCTCCCAGCCCCTCTTGAGAATTGTGTGCATTTGTGATTAAGTGCATATTAATAACACAGACTGTCCACATTAGAGAGACATGCACAGTCCTCCTTGCCAGATACTGAGATCATCCCAAAGCGCTCTGAAGTTAAAACACTCCCTGAAAAACAATTGAGCCCCTCCACGACAGTCTAATTTTGGCTCCTAAAGTAGGCACACCAGGAAAATGGCCACCCCTAAGGACATTGTCTTAGCTACATTTTTTTTTCCATCTGGATACACCACATGTTATAATACCATGTGGCTTCCTCTCGTAACTATCTTTCAGAATGCAGATTACTAATTCTTTTACATTTTAGCAGCCCCAAAATGTTCATTCAGTATAACAAACCTTCACACACTTTTACCTCAGGTATTCTTAAGGATGCCTTTGTTTCTCTTGTCTCTGAAATCTAGCATCTCTCACCAGGCTGCACAACTTTCTGATTCCCTTCCCTCCTCTCCCACAGACAGAAAGAAGGGAAGCCGTAACAACGGATGCCTGGCCTGGGATCCTAATTCCCTGTGCACACCTCATTTACCGCCCAATCAAATTCAGCGGTTGCAGCGGTTACCAGGCAGACCTTACCCTGGAGCTTAAAATTCCCCTCCTACAATATATATAGTTAGTCTTAATAAATAAATGACTTGGACCATGCATTATATATCACTCAAATCCATGAGGACACAAATTATGTATAATACATCGGCTGTGTAATTTATTTATTAAGCAAAACGTGGATTTCCCATGCCCGTGCATGGAGCACAGTTTGTCACACACGGCTAAATGATGTATTCTTATTAGTCCCACTCAATTACCAAGTCATCCCTCTGTGGTCCGTGTATTTGTTAATGATAGCGCCACAACGCTGCGTCTACAGTACCTGTGATTTTAGTGATTCATAACCGCTCGCTAAAACTGTGAAAATGATGAATCGGCTGCTGTTGATTAAATGCCGCCAACGGTATGTTTCAGATGTGTTTGTCGCGGTTAGGAGTTAAAGAAACAGCGTTGCTCCCGATCATTTACATATCTAATTAAGCCAAGCCCTCACGAGATAGGAAGAAGTCATCAGAAGACAACAATGAGGAGAGAGGGGCGAGCATGGGTGGGGAGCATCTGTGGGTACTCTCCAACTTTGCTGGTTATAAATTCTCATCCTCACAGTTTGTAAGGGACAATATCCTCCATTGAGAAGGGCAGTGGAGTTTGTTCTTTCTGCTATGAGGCCCATGGACAGGCTGTCTGGCAATGGTTCTCATCTTTGGGGTTCATCTTGGACAACAATGTGTTGTTAACGTTGGAAGACTCCCCAAGTGAAGGCTTTGAAACTGAAGCTAATTCCTAGGGACCTGGGAAGGGAGGACACAGAGGTAAGGAAGGGTCAGGAGCATTTCAAGTGATTTCCAACAGCTCCAATTTGGCTTCCACCTCCTCAGAGGGGCTTCTTAGTACTTCTCTGTGACATATGGCAGCAGGAAGGAAAATATCATTTCAAACAAAGATGAGTTATCTTTATAGCTTCAGCTCATTTTCTCCCTTATCTGGATCCAGATAGGTTTTATAGCTAACGTTAGAGCAGTATCGAATGAGACTCAGACTTGAGAACACGCTGGAGTCAGTCACTGTGCTGGAAGTACAGCTGTGGGGCAAGTCCCCAAGACAAGAAGAAAGGACATTGAGGAAAGCTGATGGTTCAGACCAGCGAGGAGGTATCTAACTTCCTGAAGCCAACTGAGCAATCTACATGTAAAGCGGGTGTGGCTTTTGGAAAGGAAAACTCCCTAAATTAGACTACGTCTCCAATACACTCAAAGCAAAATGAACAACAACAAAAAAGGACCACTTTGAATTTCAGAATTTGGGTGCCTAGAATATTTTTAAACTTTGTTTTTTAGAAAGATAACCTTTGGCAGTGTCTCTGTGGCGGCCTTCCCCTAGAGCAGTGGTTCTGAACCTTCCTAATGCTGTGACCCTTTAATACGGTTCCTCAGGCTCTGGTGACACCATCCCCCTCCCCATACACACACCATAAAATTAATTTTCGTTGCTACTTCATAACTGTAACTTTGCGACTGTTCTGAATCATAATGTAAATATCTGTGTTTTCCCGATGGTCTTAGGTGACCCCTGCGAAAGGGCTGCCAACCCCCAAAAGCGGTGGAGACCCACAGGTTGAGAACCTGAGCCCTCTTCCAATGAACATTCACTATCAACACCCCAAACCTGTAACTGACAGTGAAGGAGAAAATCAAAACAAAATGACATGGAGCACAACTCTGGCACGTATGTGTCACGTTTAACCGACTTCGTGTCGAAAGTTGTGTGATTCCCTCTGCCAAAGTCTGTCCTGTCCCTCAGTGGCTTCATCCTCAGATCTGAACGTAACCCCGTGTGTCCCGGCAACTCCAGATCTGGCTGGCTGCCCACTCCTGCCTGGAAGCGCTCATGGCACTTGGTCCATCCAGGGCAGGATGCTTGTTGACCTGCCTGCCTGCCTTGTCTCTCACGGGAAGCACAGAGCACATCTACCCACCTGTCCTCTGAGCAGAAGAAACCCCCTGGGCATGGAGGGGCATGCAAGGATGGTGGGACCCCCCGCCAAGTCCTGAAGTCTGTTCTTCTCAGGGACACTGTGAGGGATGAAGAGCTGAAGTTCTCACTTTTTCCCCTAATTAACCAAATTACTTCAGGCATTCTGTACCTCAGAGTCCACATTTTAACATCACAGATGCAAGAGGGGCAAGAGAAGGCATCCGTGGTGATGAGGGCAAGTAAGAAATACGTATGTATGAAGACGTCATAAAGAGGCCCCTTCCTTTGTTCATTAACTAAATTTAAAAACAGACACCCTCAGGGACAGCCTTCGCTTCCCTCCTCCAGGCTCCTCCGACCCACGGCACCTCCAGTTTGCCTGTTGCTTGGGTTGCTCCGTAGCTGTCGGGGGACAGCCCAAAGCACTCCCAGTGTGGCACGTGCGGGGCACACTTACAGACATCCCAGCAAAGCGTCCCAGGGCACTTGTCCCCCAGAGGCTCTAGGTTGCTGCCCACCACACCAAAGGGCTAACTCAATGCTGATCACCTCAGCCCTCTGGAAGCTGGTCCCATTTCACTTCAGGACATCCCTTATAGGACACGATGACTGATTCCCCACACACACACACACACACACAAATCTGTAGTGGTGGAGTACTCTGCAGTCCAACCTTCCCTGGACCACCACCCCTCGGTATTTGTATGATGCCATCATAACATACAGTCCTGCTCTGTGTGTGAAAGCAACATCATCTGCTCCAAGAGTCATGACATTGTCCTCTCAGCCTTGGTAGTGCGTGACCGACCCATATACACATTTTCTAGAAATTTCCTCAACAGCAATGTCTTGGACTAATTCCTTCTTAGGCCTCTGGAAAGCTTTCAATGCAAAGTCATTTAAGAGAGAGAAAAGTTCCAGTTCTATTCAATGCAAACCTCAAAGCCGGAGCTGACGATGAACAGGAGTTCTGTTGATTTCCACAAATGGAGTCTGTGGTCACCTCCTGTGGGAAGATTTATACAGAAAAATGTAAATGAGAAAAGTCTTAGAGAATTATTTGGCCATGAAGCGTAAGCCAGGGAACCCCATTTGCCACCAGCAATAGCCTAGGTGAGAAAGCTTTGGTTTTTATCTGGCAGCTATGGAGAAAAGCAAACGCAGAAAACCAGATCTGGGAATGAAAATGACTGTAAAACAAGAACAGGGTCCTTTACTCAGTTCTTGGTAGGTCCTGCCCAGACGCTTCAGGAGCCATTTCTGAAAGGAGCATCACCAGGGCCCCAGCTCCAGTGCCAGGTGGAGAGCAGGCAGGGGTTTCCTGTGCTCGGTTCACTTGGGGTTGCAGAAGGCAGGCAGTATGAGCTCTGATGCCAACGCCATCTCCAACGAAGCAAAGCCCAGGTTCTGACGGCCTCTCCCTGGAAGGACCTGCAGCCTTGCAGCTCTGAGACCTGCTTCCCGGGGGCTGTGGGAGGCATCTGAAGACAGGAAAGGTCCGGGTCAAAATGTTTTTCCACGGCTTAGACAGCGGTGGTTTGCTTCCTTGCTTTCAAAAGTCCCTCTGAAAATGCAGTGCATCTGGGAGTGCCAGTGTCTCCTTTATTTATATCTCAGTGTGCTCTGGTTTAAAGCATATTCTCTCCAATAACTAGCTGAGGCCTCTCTCCTTGGGGAAAAAGGAGCAAGTACCTTGAGCTATATGAGACCCTGTCTCAAAGAAACAAAACCAAAACCAAAGTATGAAGGAAAGAAGAAGCAGAGAAAGAAAATCTTTGTTCTTTTGTTTCGTTTTTGTGTTGATGTGGCTCGTCCTAGGGAAGGGGACAGCAGTGCCTAAGGGCCACACACTCGGTCCCAGACATCCTACAGACGTGGGTTTGAACTCCCTTCCTATAAAGAAGATTGTGTCACTTTCATAGGTTTCTGAAAAATTCTTATTTGTGTGCATGTGTGAGTATGCATGTGCCTGTGTGTGTGTGTGTGTGTACACACCTGTGTGAATACACAGTGGAAGCTATCCAGAGTTCAATACCAGGTGTGTTTCTCTATTGCTCTTTACATTTTGGAGACAGAACTTCACCGAATCTAGAACTTGCCATTTCAGCTACAGGACTGGCCAGCAAGCCCATGGGAGCCTCCTATCACCACTCCACAGAGCAGATGTTACAGATATGCTTTCACGCAGGGTGCATTTTGTAACCTTTTTAAGGCCAGGAATAAAAAGGTCTAGCTGGAAAATAACTGGTCCCTCACAGTCAGAGGCAGAAGTAGCTTCTAACCAGATATCAGCTCTTGTGACTTGAAGTTTGGCCTCCTTATTGGGGTGAAACCCTACAACCATTTAACTGTCTATGGAAGCGGTTTTGCCCTTGTGCCAGCCAGGTCCCTCCCAACACTGTGTTCATAAGTGTGCTCACGAGCACATGCTTTTAGAGAAACAAGATATCACACTAGACCAGCAGGACCGGGCAATGCAGACGGTGTTTGGTTCATGAAATAAGGAAAAACGGGCAAATAACCCAGAAACTATTTCTGCTGTAGTGCTTATCTGAGCTACTTTTCCTGTTGCTGTAGTGAAAATACCCTGACAAATCAGCATCAAGGAGGAAGGGTTTGTCTGGCTCCCAGTTCCTGGTTACGGTCCATTATGACAGGGAAGTCACAGAAGTAAGAGCTTGGGAGTCTGCTAACATTGTAGCCCTGATAAGGAGGCAGGGAGGGAGGGAGAGACAGAGACAGAGACAGAGACAGAGAGACAGAGACAGAGAGACTATTGTGCTTAGCTCACTTCCTCATTTTAACTCATCAGAGGACCCCAAACCATGTAATGGTGCTGAACACAGTTGAAGTGGGTCTTCCTAATTCGATTCATCTAGATAATCCCTCACAGGTGGACCAAAAGGCGTGACTCCTAGGTGATGCTAGATGATCCTATCCAGTCGACAATCCACACAGATCTTCACAGAGGATAAGATGATACAGCCCAGCAAGCTGTGCTTTACTCCCAGGTGATTCATCTTTGCTGCCCTAGGTCTTGGGAAGTCAGCTGTGACGGTGGAGGAACCACCTCCAGGCAAGCAGCATGGATTCATATATGTGGTCAGCTCATCAGAATTTAAAGGAAGACCATGTGAGAGTCCCCAAGGTATGTCATCACTGCAAACAGAGGGTCCCTGTATGAGTCACTCTTCTGTTGCTGTGATAAAATATTCTGACCACAAGCAAGTTATGAAAGAGTTCATTTTGGCTTATGGTTCCAGAGGAAGGGTCCATAAGGGCCGAGAAGGCACAGCATGGCATGGCAGGAGGGGCAGGAAGCTGAGCAATCACATCTCAACCACACACAGGAAGCGGGGAGAACGAACAGGAAGTGGGGTGAGGCTGTAAACCTTAGAAGTCCACCTCCAGTGATGTATTTCCTCCAGCAAGGCTCCATCTCCTAAAGGTTCCATAGCCTCTTCTAACAGCGCCACCAACTGGGGAAAGTGCTCAAATGCATGGCATCTCCGTGGGACAGTTCTCACTCTGACCACTGCAGTGTGTGTCTTCTGCTTAGGGAGACCGACAAAATCCCTTAAAACCGGCTGCATGAGGGATGGTAGAAACAACAAGAAATCAGAGGAGACTTAAAACTCAAAGAAGGAAAAGAGGGAAGAAGGAAGACAAGCATTTAGCAGGCTGTTCTTGCAAACATCCCTGAGGAGACTGGAGAGTGGGGTGAGGGGGAAGGGGGCAGACTAAGAAGAAGGAATGAGAGGCTCACATCAGTAAAAGGAACAAACCTTGGGACTAGAGCATGCCAGGCAGGAAGTGCTGCAAGGTTACTGCACCGAGGAGTCCCCCAGCAGAGAAGCATTTGAGAACAACTTCATTTCCATGGTTCTTTCCAAGGCCCAGCAGCAGCAACATCTGCTCAGTGCGGACACAGAGCTGCTGGTGGTAGCATACACAAGGAAGAGGAGCCATTCATCTGGGGGCCACTTTGGAAGTGCATTCTGGACAGAGTGTGCCTGCAACCAGGTAAGACCTGAAGGCACTTGCAGACTGAGTGGAAAGGGGTCTCCAGCCACTGGCCTCTGGGGCCCAAAGAGACAGCGATGATGACTGAAAGGGATGGGGTGGGAAGGGACACAGCACAGGGCATCATTTTGGGGAGAGGGATGGAAAGAAAGGTTCTCTCATAGCCCAGGTTGGCCTGGAACTCCCTAGATGGCAGAGGCTATCCTTGAATTCTTGCTTCTCTACCGCCAGAGTGCTGGAATAGGTATGCACAGCCACGACCAGTTTATGAGTTGCTAAGGATTGAACTCAGGCCTTCATGCAGGCTAGACAAGCACTCTACCAACTGAGCTGAGCCTCTAGACCTATGATGGGTGTCATGTAAAGAGAGTGATCATCACCTAGACTGGAATGTTGGGGACTTGTGGGGGTTAAGGGAGGTTTCAAAATATAGCCTGGAAGCTTCTAATAAGTCAACATAGCCTATGGGCTTGATGTTAACACACAGAAAGACTCCGTTTCTGTCCCACACATTCCCATCGGCAGCACATTGACCCTGCGTGACTGGGTGAGGCCAGAACCAAGCAGTGACCTGCTGGAGTCCTGCACTCTTGGCCGACCCTGCTTTCTATGGATCTTTTGGGGCAGAGAAACACAAGCTAAGAACTGCTCCAGTTCATACTTCAGTGGCTCTCAGGTCTGCTGTGTGAGAACTGTTTAAAGCCAGAAACACAAGTGATACAGAAGGCCAAGGTTTGACAGAGGTCATCAAAATCTCCATGAGCTGTGTCTCCCTTCCTCTGCGAGGGCTCTTCTTTCTCTCTTCGGTGATCCTACCATGCTGTCTAAGTCTTGTGCTGGGTATAAACTACCCTTAGAGCCCCCTGCCATGCCTCTCTGTCTGTCTGCCCATGGCCTTAGTAATGCTTCTAATAAAGCCCATACTTTCCAACAATATGTCTCAGTGGCCTCTTGAATGTGTCTAACAACAGTGGGAACAGAGAGGTTCAGGAAGCTCGACATGAGCAGAAGCTGCTACTGGCCACACACTCTGGATCACTTGCATCCTTGGCAAAGACTTGGTGGGAAGATGGCTCCTTCTTTTACAGCTTCAGGATAAGGTCCACTGAAGCAGCATACAGAAACAAACAAACAAAAAAAAAAACCTTCAAAATATGAAGGCGTCATGCAGCCAAGTACAGAGTGGGGCAGTAATGGGCCTCACCACCTCCATCAGGTCTTGGGATAGACCCTGTCTCCTCAGACACATATGACTGAGGACAAACTCTGGAAGCTCCTTCAGTCCAGTGATACAGCACCAGTCTTGTATGCTTTGGCTCAGTGGTACAGCACTCACCTGCCTTGTATGCACAAAGCTCTGCATTCAACTCCAAGCATAAGACAGAAGGACCAAGATAAAGGAAAAGAAAACAGGAAGGGAGAAAGAGAACAAGAAAAAGAAAGTGGAAAGGAGAGGAGAGGAAAAGAAAAAGAAAACAACAACTCTCTCTCTGGTCTGCATCAGACGGAGTACCAAATATGCATTGGGCAACAGTGAGCAGGGACCTGGCCAGTCTCATCCATCCTAAAAGAACAGTTTGTGGGTCATCTGAAGATGAGGCTAGCCCACAGACTGGCAACACCCTGGAGCTCTGCCGTCACTGAACTCACCACAGTATTGGGCTATGCACAGCAGCCCAGTCACATAAAGCGCTCTGCCTGGTGTTATCTGCATATCAACACAAAACATCCCCAGCACAGGGCGAAGTCAGACAATTACTGCAGGTGCTACAGTGAGATCTACACCAGAGGACACAGGGCGACCCAGAACTCTGTGTCTGTGTATCCCTCAGTCGCCATCGTCATCATCATCAAAAAGAGCACTAACTGAGGGAGCACTTCCTATATTTCGGTTAGTGTGTTAAATCCAGTTTGCTCCTGAGAGACCTTGTAAATGGACAAACTGGGTTGACAGGAGCCTGTGGGATTGCCAGGACCTTAGACTAAAGCATGCCAGAGCTCATGTGTAGACCACATTTTGCCACATCCCCATAACCATACTTTAGCCCTGCTTTATAGTACTTCATATTTAAGGTTTTCTATTAAAGCAAAGTCCATGCCACATCCTCCGTGAAACCCGGGCTTGCCCAGGATGACGTGCCTGATCACGACCACTCATACAAGGTGTGGTGTCGTCCTTCAGCCAGCTAGGAAGAGACCATGATGCCAAGCTAACTATGCATGTGGTCTGTCCCTGCAACAATTACAGATTTCCCCAGTGTAAGCCCACCCATTGAGTCTCAAAACTGTCCTGAGTAGTTCATGATCAGTCATGAGAGACTGAGGTATAGCCCTGAGAGCCAGGAAATAGGTATGTGTCTTAGAGAAAGGAAAAGGTCGATTTAAAAGGAACTGTGCTTACCAAACACACATGGCATAATCCTGTTCTAAAATTTAAACTCCTTTATTTTATAATTATTTATTTGTTTAATTGGTGTTTTGCTTGCATGTATGTCTGTGTGAGAGCATCTGAAACCCTTGAACTGGAGCTACAGACAGGTGTGAGCTGCCATGTGGGTGCTGAGGATTGAACCCAGGTTCTCTGGAAGAGCAGCTGGTGCTCTTAACCACTGAATCATCTCTCCAGCCCCTTAATTAATTTTTTTTAAAGACAGGTTTTTCTCCATCTTTAGTCCAGGCTGTCCTTGAACTTGCAATCCTCTTGCATAAGCTTCCGAAGTGCTAAGATTATGGGCAGATAGTACCACACCCAGCTCACTGAAAAAAAATTCTTTAATTTCTCTTCCTTCCAATTTCACAACTAGCCTTTTCAATTCGGGATCTTGGATCGTTGAGTGGTAATAGTAGCAGCTGCTGTTGCAATAAATTGCTCCTAAGCTTGAACACAGACATTTTGTGCCCAAGTTGATCTTTCCTTACTTTCCAGGAGGTTTCCATTTCTCTCTCAATCACCAGTTGCCGAGCTCGGCACAAGCCTAGGAGAGTTATTGGCAAGACTCCAATTCCTTTCTCTGTTTTTTTGTGAACCCGCTTAACATAAACCAAGTGTCCTGCCCCAGGGGACGATTAAGCAACAGAAGCTGCAGTATGGATGGATGGACAGGAAGATGAGGGTCCCCCACGGGGGGTGGGGGTCTCCCCAGTCTCCGTCCCATCCCTGAAGGAGCTCTAGGCATCCAGGGTAACCCTAGGCTCTCCCTTTTGTACAAGGGGCCAAGTGTGGCTCCTGGTTTTGCTTTCTCACACTGTTTTTGTTTTGTTTTGTTCTTTTTTTCCCTCCCTCTTCCTTCTAAGGAGAGACTCAAAAGAGAGAAAAGAGAGAAAAAAAGCACGGATGTGAGAGGCTCTGTGGTGGCTGTCCTAGAGTCCCCGTGTCCTTCCCAGGCCCCGAGTCACACATCACTCATCTTGTCACATTGAACTCCGGATGCTCCTGCCCTAGAGAACGCTCTGACTCCAGCAATCTTTCTTCATTCTCACTAACAATTTGGTAATGAAATATTGATTTTTAGTTAGATTCATATTGATGCTATTAGGTTTGCATTGATAAATCATGCTTGCCTCCTGTCTGGGAGCTGGAGACCGCTACCAGAGCCCTGGAGATTACAATCAACTCATTGATGTGTTAATTTGATGGATTTTTTTTCCTTCTCTTAGAAGGAGTGGGAGGGTGGAGGAAGATTTTTCAGTGGTGCTGCTGTAAAGTTTTCACAGGGAAATCAGAGACAGTAATTGCAGGCTTCACTAGGTACAGTCGCCTAAAAGAATCCTCAGCCTCCTGGGCGAGGAGTTAAAAGCAGGAAGAAGGTGGAGGCTGGGGGGTGGGGGGGGGGGAGTGTGGGAGGATTTGGGCAGAGGTCTGGGAGGATATGACACACCTTGTAAACACCACTCCACTTGGGTTAAATCCTCATTAAGCCATTCCCAGACCTTCCTGAGCAGGCCTGGCCCCACCACTCTGATCGCCTTGTGAAGTTCCTCCAAGAGAAGGCAGGGGGGCTGCGGACTGGGCTGCCCCCTCTTTCCTAGTGCCTGTGGCATAGTCCTTGGGGCATTCTCTCTCCCTTTCCCCAGTCCCCAGGCTCTGTAACCTAGTGCAAACCGCCCCTGGGTTTGATTTATGATCCTGTGCTAATGTAATGCCTATCATTAAGAGACACTCCTTGGCCACACCAAAGTCTGACTGTGATTTCCTTCAAAGACCTGGAATTCAGAGGGAGTGCTGGGGGGGGAGGGGGGGCGTGGGGAAGGAGTCTTTGAAAGCTCTTAGGCAGGGATTCATTTTATTTAGTTTCCTTTTTAAAGCAAAAGCATTTCCCACTCAAGTGCAATGTCTACTTTGGGAGCTCACTCTCTACTCTCTTGCTTCCTGTAAGACTGAGCAGCTAAACACACACGTGCGTGAGTGTGTGCGTGCATGTGTGGGTATGTGCACACATAAAGCCTGCTTTCTGAAATAAATATGTGGACATGTTCACACACGTTCAGACACACATACACACACACACACACACACACACACGTCTGGTGTTGGGGGGTTCCTGGACAATGGAGGAGGCTGAAGAGATGAAACAGGAAGTGTATCTATCACCTTCCTTCCTCTCAGCACTTGACCGGCTCCAGTGACCGGCCCGCCGTTGGGGAGCACCGTGTCTTTATGTGCGAGCCTACTCGAGGTGCATCCTTACCAGAAGATGGCACAGCAGAGACCCTGTCAGAGAACCAGCTGCGCAGGCGGGCTGGGGAGACGTTCGCTGTGCAAGAACAAGAGTCATAGTGTGGACCACGCATAAAGCACCCAAGGAAGAAACTAGGCTTGGTGACAAGCTGCAATCATCCCTGTGATGGGGAGGTGAAGGCAAGAGGATTTCTGGAGCTTTCCAGACAGCTAAATAGGTGAGCTCTGAGTTCAGTGGGGGACCCCAACCTAAATATGTGGTAAGGAAGATTGAAGAAGACATCTGATATTGATCCCCACCTGCACGGGCATACACACACACACACACACACACACACACACACACACACACACACACACATGTGTATGCATATTCACACACATGTGTATGTGTGTGCATAGTCACACGTAAAAGAAAAGCAGAACAGAGGTGTGCCAGCTCCCTCTGAGGGAGTCCCACCCTTCGCCTCTTTGCCACCCTGACAGGAGTCAGCAGTAGCTTTTTCCAAAGTTAAGCATTTTGTACACATTTTGTAACATTTTGTCTGAGGAAAAAGATAGGAGGAGGGAGGGAGGAGACAGACCAAGGGTCCATCCAGCAGCTCACATTCCAGAACACTGTGTTGACACTACCAAAGGGCACCCTTGCCCCACATTTTTGTCACAGCCTGAGCTGTGCTGATCACACAGAGAGAGAACTCAAACCTCCGAACTCTCACATCCAGGATGTAGGTGTAGCAGCCATGAGCTGCCACAAACAACCTCGAGTGGAAGACCTCCTGCCTGTACGCCCTTACCCTGTCTTCACCCTGTGCTCATCTCTGAAATGAGGCTGGAAGTCACTTGTCCAGGGAGCACGGAGCCCCTGTCTGCCTAGGCCCTGCAGGATCAGCACAGCCTCTGGCGCATGTCCCTGAGCTGAATGGATGTTTGTCCCAAGGTCTCCAGATCTCTGTGACCAGACTGTCCCATCCTAGAGTGAACTGGGTGTGGGGCCACATCGGTGCCAGGCTCCCATGAGACTCAACTGTGCCCCCTGAACTGAAGTGTCGTACAAAGTGGGATGTGGGGCTGGAGAGATGGGGCTGGAGAGGTGGGGCTGGAGAGATGATGGGGCTGGAGAGGTGGGGCTGGAGAGATGATGGGGCTGGAGAGATGATGGGGCTGGAGAGATGGGGCTGGAGAGGTGGGGCTGGAGAGATGGGGCTGGAGAGATGATGGGGCTGGAGAGATGATGGGGCTGGAGAGATGATGGGGCTGGAGAGAGAGATGGCTCAGTGGTTGAGAGCGCTGCTGTTTTGCGGCTCCCAGAACTCTGTGTCAGTTGGCTCACAATGGCCTCTAACTCCAGTTCCAGGGGATCTGGAACCCTCTGACACCCTCTTCTGGCCTGTGTAAGCACCTACACACACACACACACACACACACACACACACACACGTAAAAAAAAAAAAAGTCGAAGAAGAGGAAGAAGAAAATTGTGATGGGTCCACAGAGAAGAGCTTGCAGGGTTCCATTCAATAGAAGCCTTAGGCATGAGGAGCAGGAGGAAGGACAAGCGGCAGGCAGGCTCCAGGCGGAGGGCCTGTCTAACTCAGGAGAGAGGAAGGACGGACAGATTATTTAAAGATGACAGTGACTATCACAGAGAGAAGCACTGAGGGTCCCAGTTGAAAAACTTACTATGAAAAGTTATCAACACACGCGTGTATGCTTACTTACGTTTCTTTCCTCACATTCTAGAGGGGATTTTGTTTCTGTACCTCCTGTAAGAGTGTGGGTTCTGGAAGTGATTGGCAGATAGAGGATCTAGCTGCAGTCACGGAGCTAGGACATCCCAAGAGGCTAACACATACAGGGACAGACAGATACAGACACACACACACCACACCACACACACACACACACACACACACACACACACACACACACACACCATGTTGATGTTCTTTGAGGTCCCAGGCCTGTCCCAAACCAGGCAGTTGATCGAGCTCTTCCATGAACAGACATATTGATTTAGCAGTTTCTCAGGGCAGGGAGGGAGGCAGGATTCTGCCATAACTACACATGAAGGTGGGCCTCTGGCAGAGCCTCAAATATAACAGACTGTGTCCCAATCTTCTAGGCTAAAACTCAGCCACAACACTATTATCCTGGGGACTGACCCTAATGGCCACAGGTCATGCTGGCTGCTGGGAATGTGGACTTTATATGAACTCATCTTCTGAGTTTGGAGGCAATGTTCAGACACTGGTAGATTTCTCATGTACCATATCTGATTAGTTACAAGGTTAGAGAGAAGAGGTGGGAACTGGATTGCCCTGGTGGAAATCCTGCTGCCAAAGCCTCCTGTGCAGTCTCAAGGGAGCTCCTTGTCTCTGTGCTTGCCTTATGAATAACATGAAAGTTGCCAAATTATTTAACTTATCATCCTTGCTGTGAGCATAGAATGAACTGATACACACACATATATACATAGGCATGTGTAAGTACATATGTGTATATGTAATTACATACACACATACACATAAATATACAAATATGCAGACACATTTTCATATGGATATACACATTGGTACACATATGCACACGTATTTATGTGTACATGTCATATATAGACAATATGTATCATATACACATATGCACATATATATACATACGGTGCACAGAACAGACCAGAGACCATCAAAAGCCTAAGATGTGCACCAGCAATTATTTTTTTCTGAAGGTAGATAGACCCAGGCTCCTGCTTGAGGCTATCTGTGGAGGCCCAGACCCTGTCTCCTGTACCCTGCCCCTGCCTTGCCTCCTCTCCATCGGCTCTCCACCAATCCCTCATATCCAGCTGGGCCTTCCCAGTCTTCCTTACCGGCCACTGTACATGCTGTCAATGACGCTCATATAGCACTCTCGGCAGAATTTAATGCTGGGTACTGACCAGCAATGCTGTGGGAAAGGACAGAGGAGCCCTGGAGCAAAGGGACAGTGCAAGCAGGCAGGGGGAGCAGGCAGGTGGGGGCAGACAGGAGAAACAGAAGAGGCAAGTCAGTCCACGACCCTGGACTCGAGGATGAAGGCACAGTATTTAAAGAGAAAGAAGCCAGTACTTGGTCATCTGGGGCACCGCAGGGCTGAGGAGCAAGGCCCCACAACTCAGCCTGGAAGACGTGGATGTGTAAATCACTGACGGAGGTCGGGCCAGGTGTTCTGACCACTGATCACGGAGCAGGGATGACTGCCATCCACCTGATTTTACGATCTCTCTCTCCTGGATAAGCTAGCCGAGAGCAAAGGCCAGCGGAGGCCGCCACCCCGATTCAGGGAGTGCATTGCAGATTCAGGACTGGACTCAAAGATTTACAAAAGCTTGCCCACGGAACAGACACCATGCAGATTGATTCAGGCACCTCAGCAGTTTCCTAATCAGCACGAACAATTCCCCAGGCCTGGAAGGTCCATTGCTTCGGAAGGAGTGGAGGGTCCGACGGTTGCTGTATTTCTAAATCTAATGAAGCACCAAGGCAAACAGCTTGCTGTCTCAGTGCTGGGGCTTAGCAGTAGCTCCCAAAATAACTGACTCTACTTCCCAAACCCGACATTCTAAGTCCCGGGAAGTTGTAGAAATCTCGGGCCATTTGGTTTTCAGGGGAATTTTCTGCTCTCTTACTTTGGGCTTTACCCAATCCACAAGAAGTCTTTAGTGTGGTAAAGAAGGACATGGACTAAAACTTTTCACACTGAACCTCATCGCTGCGCTCCTTTCTTCCAAGACAAATAGGCTCCCACTCTTGGATCTCCTGCCCCAGCTTCAATCACAGCTTTTGCTGCCTCTGACAGCCAGGGCAGGTCAGAGAGAGTGACAGTGGGGGATTGGACTTCAAGGACCGGCTCACAATTCCCGATCTGACAAAAATAACTTCTTTCATGGGCGATTTAAGAATATGAGCCTTGGTGCGCCTTCTCTGCGGGAGGCAGACACAAAGCGAGGGCAGAATATGCAGGTGCTTTCTTATCAGGGCCAGAAAACTTAAGAAGCACCTTTGGATGTGTGGGTCCCCACCTTAATGCGATTCTTTGGGTCCTAACAAGAAAAGGACATTGTCGCCAGAAACACTTGTTCCCATCCATTGTATTTAGACTGTGCACCTGTCAAGGTGTGAGGACTATTCCCAGGGTGCCTTCTTTCCAGTGGCCCTGGAGGGGGCCTTCCTCGACACCCTTGGAGAACTCAGCCTTGAAAAAAAAAATCACTGTGAAGTAGGCATTCAAAGTGAAGCTTCCTCTCTGCTCCTAAGGCCTCATCATCTACAGGTATCCACTGTGGCACCGGAAGATCCCCGTGAGCAGCTGTGGGCAGCAGGCTGTAGATGGTCACCATTTCATTTCACCCTATGAATCCAACAGTGTAGTAGATATCATGTGTGCCAGCACCATCCAGATCCCGGTCCATTGCTTCGTCACTTCAATCACTGATGGTGCCTCCACTTGACCTGTGGAAGAAGAGTTCTTTCTGCAGCTAAAACCTGGAGTCAAATGTGGTTGTTCTAGGGTGATGGTGAGAGAGAGACAAGGAAGGAGGAGTCCAGTGCAATGGGAGTCCACAAGCCCCCTTCAGGGCTTCAGCATGGCTCTCACTCCTCCTGGTTCCTACTGTTCTCCCCCACCAGCCTTCCTCCCAGACCCCAAGGAGCCTTTCAGAACTGCACAACGACCCTTGCTCCTTCCTCTCTGCAGCGTGCTCTTTCCTTCTAGTGCAAACATTGGTTCCTGTTCTCAGGAACGTGGGCCAAAGGCCGCTGTTTTCCACGTGGTGTTTCCTCACCTGCCAGGAGATTGAGCTGCTCTTGCTGTGGGTTCCCACACCAGGAGTCCTGTGTGTTTGCGGTCTCAACTACAGCCTCTCTCCTTCCCGCCGCTCCAAGCTAGCCTTTGGACAAACAGAGATGCTTCTGAGGATGACAGTGGCTTGAACACCAACAGGTCCAATCCTACAGCTTAGCCCTCATCACACAGGCTTGGTCCAAGTGAACCAGGTCAGCAGGACCTGACCCTCACTAGGGACCTCAGGTGAGAGCTAGTAATTTCATCAGAAGTCTGTGTAAGCACTCTGTAATGTTCTCCCTTTAAATGACCCTATTGACTGACAGCGGCTAGCCTCTTTCTTCATCAGTAACAGGTGTTTAGAAATGAAACGCAGTGGTTGCCCCGGGTTGGGCAGACACTGAGACCAGAGCAGGAGCTGTTGCAATGTGCTCCATAATTCCTGAGCCAGGAGA
>CABHPR010153307.1:43245-68258 GCA_902168415.1 Peromyscus melanophrys
GAGAGAGAGAGAGAGAGAGAGAGAGAGAGAGAGAGAGAGAGCAAGCACTGAGTGCTGGTGCCCAACCCACTTTTCAGACTGGAGACTACAGAATGATGCTACCCAGATTTACAGTGGGTCTCCCCACCTCAGCACAATCTGGAAACTCTCAGAGACATGCCCAGAGATTTGTCTCCAAGGTTGTTCTAAGTCCTATAAAGTTGACCATCAATATTAACCATCACATGTACCTCACATGTAAAATCACATCACATTAACCTTTCATGTAAAATATGTTCCAAGGCTATGCACCTTTGGGGGTGCTGTTGGAGGAATCCCATACCCAGGTCAAGCTCTGAAAGAATTACATAAAAGATGGCCAGAAACTCAGTGTCACAGACACTCCTCACCCCCGTTTGCTTTCTTGTCTCTGATGACAAGGAATGTATGAACTACTCTTCTTATGGTTGTGAATGAATTAGTGACAAGAAGCAACTGTGGGAAGAAAGCTTTGTTTTGTTCATGGTTCAGGGTACAGCCCATCATGCCAGGGAAGACATGGTGGTGGGCGGTTCCAGGTGGCAGGAACTTGTAGCTGCTGACTGCCTTTGTCTCCCGGGTCAGGAAGCAGAGAGAAGAGGACAGAAGCCAAGAATGGGTCAGAAGCCTCAAGCCTACCCCTGCCCATCTGCTTCTTTCTGTAGTTGAATGATTTCCTGTGTCCCACCTGGCCCGCAGTCACAAATCTCTCACCCGCACTCCTGTAGTTGTTTATAAAATAGTCACACAGAGGCTTATATTAATTACAAACTGTATGGCCATGGCCTATGGCTTAATTTTCTTGCTTGCTAGCTCTTATAACTAAACTCAGCCCATTTCTGTTAATCTATATGTCACCATGTGTTCCATGGCTTGACCTGTGTGCCATTAGATGATGCTCTCTGGACGGCAGGATGGTGTCTCCTCTGCCTCTGCCTTTCTTCTTCCTGTCTCTCTCTTGGATTTTCTGCATGCCTCTAAGCTGCCTTGTCATAGGCCAAAGCAGCTTATTTATTAACCAATGGGAACAATGTATATTCACAGCATACAGAAAGACATCCCCCAGCATCCTCCAAATGGTCCTCTCCTCCTAAATGTCCCTTCCTAAACAGTACCACCAAACAGGGAATTTATTTCCAAACATTTAAGTCTATATGGGCCATTTCACATTCAGGCTATAGCAAAGATCAAATTCATATGCTGGACTTTGCTTCCGATGGCCTTCATGTGCCCCACGCAGCCAGACTTCCATGCTGTCATTTAGTCACAAACCAGTTATGAGGGCAATTTGGGCTCCTCAGTGTGGAAATGTGTTTATATCCTGAGTCTTGGCTTTAACTTTTACCCCATATTTGCTTTGGCCTATTAGAGCCTCAGGGTCAACAATGGAGTTGTCAAATACGGCTTTGAAACACAGGAAAGCAGCAGACGAAGTGGGAGCTCTATCACCATTGCATGCCTCTATTTCTCCAGTTATAACAAGATGCCATTCTTGTTACATAGCCATAGCAACGACATCAGAACATCACAGTGGTAGTGATAGTTGAGTTATTGACACTTCCTGGAGAGTTTCAGGAGACTGTCACCCTGGATTCCAGGTGTCATCCTTTCCCCCAGATGCAAGTAATCTTGGGAGATGCTAGACTATTGAGAAGTAAATGGCTGATTAAAATCAGGATGCCATGAAGCAGCATGCACGAGGTAGCCATCCATGTTGGTGTGAATGAAAGCGAGAACTCTTGGCAAGAGGCCATGACTACAAAGGTTGATTGACCACTTAGAACTTGAGTGGCGTGGAGAGGTTGGAGTGTTACAAAGTCCACAGCCAGATTATCTGGGGCCATCTATAGGCCCTTTAGTGGCCATTTATTGATGTCCTCTGTACCTGATCTAGCATCTGTGTAACCATTAGGCAAATCGCTTGGAAGGTATAGACCCCAGTTTCAAATCAACCAAAGGACTAAGGATGCTGTCAGATAGCATCTGAGGTCTAAGACGGAGTTTCCCCCACTTTTCTGTGAGCTGCCTATCCGTGTATTTCCACCAATGTATTTGGAAAATACGCTATTTTATGACCTTATTCGTTCAGTGACTATAAAATGTTCATGAAATTGCTACCACGCTGGAACATGTCATTTGGGAAGAATTAAATCTGGGTTCCCAGGCCATTGTCACTCATATTCGGTTCCATAATGAACCATCTCCTTTATTCCTTTGAGATGAGAGTTAATTCTTCTTTCTACAGTATGGTGGGTCTTTGCAGTGATACCATTGCTGGGGGATGGCCCCAGCACCTTTAAATCACTCCTCATCTGTGCTCTGTGAGAAAGCATGGTAAACTTGTTGGTCTCACCAAAGTGGACTTCAGCAAAATAATAATTCCATCTGCCATTGGTGACCATCTGAGGCGATTGGACATTCATTTGTGTTTCCACAGGAGAAAAAAAATTGACCATGGCAGTGGGGCCACCACAAGAACAGAGAAGTGCAGGGAGCTGGGGTTGGCCTCCAACTTCACAGATGAGGCCTACAGGAAGACTCTCCTGTACTGAAAATAACAACGCTGCTCGTGCATGGCCATCATGAGGTGCAAGTCCTTCTATCAGCCAGCAGCAAGTCCTGTGACTGTTGCAAAGCTCCCTGTGAAAACCAGCTTTCATCCAGGTGCCCTGTGCACTGGTGTCTGAATGTAGGCATCCCTTCTCACACACGCCTCCAGTGGAGATCACCAAGCATCTTAGCTAAGTTCAACATCTAGTTCTGCACCTCTGGGAGTTTTAATACCTTTCCCTGAACTAAATTGCAGTTTTATTATTTCTTTAATCACATTCCCAGGTTTTAACCTTTTAAAGCAAAACTCTTTGTCCTCTGGGCCAAGAGTAGCCAGTATGAGAACAACAGATCAAACAGAGCGCTGAGAAGGTGCTTTGAATTTATGAAAGGACACAAGTCTTGAAATGAACATTCAAAGGTGACTTTGGGGGCGTTGTAATGGAGAGCAGCTCTTGCTAGCTCAGCCAGGTCCCCCAGCCAGCAGTAGAAACACCTCTGGGGCACATAGGGTGGGAATCAGCTACTCTCTTCTTCGGGCTCAATCTGGCTGAGCACGCTGGCTGGGATCCACAGCAAGGCAGCCTCAGCTCTGCGGTTCTCTTTGCAGGCTGGAGCTTCCCCTCAGCTCCCACCATGAGTGCAGCTGCATGTCACAGAACAGGGACCCTGAGGTCATCAGGCTTACCATGTTTCCAAGTCCCCGCACCTGCCTGATGCTTGACTGTATCTTTCAAATCCTATCCTTTCTCCATCCCTGGGATATGGCTTCTGGAGAGACGGCACTCATCATCAGAATGCGATGTCTTCATTAAAAGAAGCCTTAGTGTCTCCGCAGTGGACATTTACACCGACTGACCTGGGTGGACTCTAGTGTGAGATAAAAGGGAGGCGGCGTGGCCGGGAAACCATCAAAGGGGATGACAAGGGCCAGGCTTAGCTTCTCCCACTGGGGAGGGAGAGAAGTGGAGTATGATGGGAAGCACGTTTTATATTTCTTCCCTTAGATTTATAGGGTACTTCCACTTCAAAGAACTCCCTTCAGGTCCATGTAGTGCATCTTCTAAAGCAGAATAGACACACGGGAACGAGGCGGTAGGACTGCAGAGAAGGGAATAGTCACACCTGTCCTAGAAGGGGCCTGGGTTGTGCCTGCTCCTGAAGGGACCGCGAGCAGATGCTAGGGAGAGACTTTTTTAGTGCATTCATACGTGTTTCTTCCTCTCAGTGGGGAGAGGAGACAGAAGTCACTTCCGAGGTCAGGGAGAACGGCCACCTTGACCAAGGAAGTTAATGAACATTCCAGCAGCATTTAAAATGTCAGCTTGCCTCCAGAGTGCTATGGACCTAAGTGACTGTTGTGGGGGTTTACACACACACACACACACACACACACACACACACACACACACACACGAACACAGAGAGAGAGAGAGTTCTCTGCTCTATGTCTGTGACATTAATTCACTCAGCAAAACCTAACAAGGGGGCTAGAGATGACTCGGACGGCAGACTGACTTCCCGAGCGTGTATGAAGCCTTAAGTTCAGTCCCAAGCACCTTGCAAACTAGATCCCAGCGGTGCAGGACTGTGATGCCAACACTCGGGAGGTAAAGGCGGGACAAGCTCAAGTTCAAGGCATCCTCGGCTACATAGTGAGTTCAAAGCCAGCCTGAACTAGAAATGCCCGAAACAAAATGAAACAAAACAAAAAGAACAAAAAATATATATATAAGCCTGACTGAATATGGCCCAGAAGCTGGAATTAAGAGGGGAACACAGAAATAAAGACTGAGCCTCTGCTTCCAGAGGTCATGACTGAGTGGAGAGTCACCCACAGGGAGCAGTGAGCAGGGTGTCCCCTTGCCCTCCCCTGTGTCTCTCAGCGGGGACAGAGAAAGCCCCAGGGGCCAAAGCATTGCTTGACAATGTTAGATGCACTAGAACTGGGCCCTACCATGTCACTCGCATCCGTGTGACAGACATTTGTGTGCTGTGGATGATTGATGGATAAATAAAACACTGATTGGCCGGTAGCCAGGCAGGAAGTATAGGCAGGACTAGCAGAGAGGAGAATTGGGAGAACAGGAAGGCTGAGGAGGAGACGCCAGCCCGCCGTCCAGGGAGCAGCATGTAAAGCCACGGAACACATGGCGACATATAGATTAACAGAAATGGGCTGAGTATAAGAGTAAGAGCTAGTCAGTGGTAGGCCTGAGCTAATGGCCGAGCAGTTTAATTAATATGAGCTTCTGAGTGATTATTTTATAAGCGGTTGTGGGGTCCGTGGGGCTGGCTGGACAGGACTGGAGAAAACTCCAGCTACATTTGTGGGTTGTCAACTTCTATGGACCAGGGAACGAAAGGGACACAGTGACAAACAATCCCACAACTAAACAACAATCTCAGTGAGCAGCTCCTGGCTCCAGTCACAGCAAGTCAGGATCCATGAGCCAGGCGGGGGTAGGGTTTCTGAACTAGTGAATGGAATGAGGACATGGCCGCTCCAGGGTATGGTTGAGGAGAGGGTTTTTATTGTAGATATTAGGGAGAGTTCAACCAGAGGCATCTGGAAGAGTCCATAGCAGTGAGGAAAGGTATAGACTGAACACGGCCAGTAGACGGGACATAGCTATGAGAGGAGGGAAGAGGGGAGTGAGAGAGGAAGAGAAGAGAGAGGAGAGAGGGCCAAGAGGAGGGACCAGGAGCCAGGAGTGGAGGACCATGAAAGCACGTGGCCAAGATGGCAGATTTTTATAGGAATTAGAAACTAGAGGAAGGGAAGCAAAGCCCTTGGCCTGAGAGGTTTAGGGTCAGGCATGGGGTGAGAAGAGCTGAGGGAGGGGTCAGAGGTACTGAATGAGCCTAGCACCAACATGTCCTTTGGTATGCTAATAGGCACCACAGTTAGCCACTTGTCCTGAGTTTCTTTGGGACCTAACCAAACTGAGTGACAACTTGGAGAGATGGGGTAGGTGAGCAGGGCCCAGCCATGAGTCAGGACCTGGGAGGATGTGGAAAGTCATGAGTGTGACCCTGTGTGGCTGTGGGAACTGCTTCAACTGTCCCCACCACTGTATCTACTGTGGGGTCTGGAAGCCCAGTAAAAAGAGGGTTGGAGTGAGGCGAAGCAAGGAGATATGGTTGGACATGCAGCCATGGACTGGAGTCCCCAGCTTCTGTGGAGGAGATTCTGCAGAGGGTGCTGGCTTCCTTCCCTTTGAGCCAGACTGGTACCTCATCTGGCCCCAAGACAAGCACCAGGAGAGTATGACTTGGAGCCCAGCAGCTGCCTCGAGGCATCAGAGCTGGTCCTCAAGTGGCAGCCAAGGGCTATAGGGCTGGCAGTCTCGCTGGCTGGCTACTCCAGGACTGCACGAGGCAGGCAGAGCAACTGCCCAGAAGCCGTGGCCACCCGTGCTAGTTTGAAAGGAACCAAAAAGCCAAAGGAAGTCCCACGCCTGGGAGCTGGCTGCATGCGTCCTGGTGAGGAATGCTCATTTCCAGTCTTCACACAGACACGCAGTGGGCTGGAGGCAGGCAGTGACAGCAGAGCCTCCTCAGGGGTACATGGGTCAGGCCGCAAGGCAAGGGGCATGTCACACTCCTCACTGGAGAGAGACACTTGGAAGTTGCCAGCACGCTTTGCTAATATGTGCACTCATGTATAACATAAAAGAAGGTTCATATCAAAGAGGCCTCAACTTGGGTATTTATTTATTTTACTGTCTAGTAATAGTAGGCTCAAACCCAGGACCTTACACATGCCAAGCAAACCCTCTACCTCTAGCTGAGTCCCTGACTCAGCCAACACTTTTGGGAATTGTTTTCACTGACTCCTGCAGTTTTTCAAGTGCCCGGTTGACATAACATGGACTGTATACCTTTTGTTGTACATCATCACTAGAACCAGTAACCTGCGTGTACAAACAAAAATATTTCACATTACAAATATAACCACTTCTATTTTTCAGAAAATAAGACTCATTATTATTCGCATAAAGGGCAATAAAAACTTATGATCTCCCCAAAGCTAGAAACCCTGGGGTTGCATTTCCCAACTTCTGCTGAGATATTAGAATCCTCTGAGCACTTACTCGGGACATCTAGGAGTAGAGGGGCCAGGCACCTGAATTTTCAAAGCAGTCCTGGTGACTCCATGAGGTTCAGAAGGCTTTTGGATGAGTGCAACGCCATCTCAAGACTCCTTCAACCATTGTCCTTTGACTCCAGAACTAGCACACAGTTAATGGGACCCAAATGGAACAGTCTACAAGGATGTCTCTCATGAAGCGTGGAGACACCGACACAAACCGAACCAAGCCACCTGTGAGCACACAGGAGCTCACTGCAGCGAGGCAGTCAGACGCAGCAAGGGGAGTCCCTTTCTCTGTGCCATGTGCCTTTGCCTGTTATCTAAAAATCTGGCCTTTGGACCAGACAGTCCAAAACCATCAGGAATTTGCGGAACTCCTACTGGACAGAGAATGCTTCCTCCATGACACAGAGAGCCTCTCCCTTCCAAACTAACAAAACGCACTGCAGAGAGTAGCCCGACTTCATTAAGATTCTCCAACAAAAGCTATGCATTTCAAACCCTAGCCTCTTCAATAACTTAACTCGGCCAATAAGCATCACGTAAAATTGATTCCTAATAAGGAAATGAATAAATGCTACTTAATGGCTTTGGTAAGTACACAGATGTGGACGAATTATGGCCCAATAAAAACAGCTGCTCTGCTTTCCCCTGCTCGTTCGCCACTCCAGAGACCCTGCCTGGCACAGCGTCTCACAGCTAGAATGTGACAGAGCTCACATCACCACCCACTTCTGCCCCTCACCTTCTGGACAGGTGACCTCCAGTTGCATGGGGACAGTCTCACTGCCTATCAGCTTAGTGGCTTCCATAGGCCCATTAACCTCAGTGTTAAATTCCTATCCATGGAGTGAGACAAATGTTGGCACCATCCCGCCGTATTACGGGGCTCCTATCCTGACACACAGAAGCAAAGTGCAAACGACATGCCTGCCTGGTGATGGGGCCTTTCTATTGTATGTTGCCCCAGTACATTCCCTGGAGACAGACACTACACATGTGCATTAACCCATAAATATGCAATCTCGAGACAGATACTGCATACATACACATATACGCATTTACACATAAATATACGGTCTTCAGAGGCAGATGCCACATACGTATACATGCACACATTTGCACATAAATATGCACACATATGTGTCCTCCATGCAGCTGCCAGTGAAGCAGTCCATAAATCTTCATTGCATTGAACTGGTGATGAATTTTTAACAAACTCTAGAGATTATTGTTTTAAATAATACATCATTTTTTTTTTCCAAGAGACTCAAACATTCTCAGTTCAAAGAGCTTAATTGGGTGCCATCATCATTTCTGTAAGTTTGCGTGTAAAACATTATTAATGACATGCTACAAAAGGATTAGTCCGCATCATCTGGGTTGCTTAGCATTTGGGTTTCAAGAGGAGGGGCTCATCATGGAAGCCTGAGCATAATGGCAGCTCCTGTCTGAACCTTCTGTATGCCTCCATCAGCCCCTTGGCATTCAGACCCAGGGGGCCATCGAGGAAGCCCTGCAGGTAAGGTGGAAAGTGAATTGGGAAGAGGAACAAGAAGAGAGAAGGGGCCTTCTACTGATTACAGAAACAAACTGGTAAAAAGAAAGAAATGAAAGCTCATCAGCGGACCCTTCTCCTTCGGGATGGATGCGTGCGTAAGTAAGATGCCCAGAAGCACCGAGCCACATGCTAGATAAACAGGCCCAGAGCAAGCAGCTTGATAGTCCACAGTGAAAAAACCAACATGCTTTCAACTCTACTTCCCTCTTGCCAACGGGCCTTCGGTGTTCTGTGTACAGTCATGTGATCTTCCTAGATTTACTGATGTATCAAGAAACAACAGTGGAAATTTATTGGTGAGATTTCTAGGGCAAGGTTTAAAATGTTGAGAATGTTGAAGTGTTAGGGTGTCAGCCACATGCTTTGGATCACGGTCGTTTCTCATGCAACATGGACTTTCATCACACAAATTGGATGCCATTGATCTAATAATTAGAAAATGCAATTTGAATTATTGCAGACCTCTATTGATTAGGAAGGACCCCTATCTAGTGTCCAGCTGAAGGAGAAAGGGTTGCTGTCCCAGTCAGAGCTTCGCAGGACTGGCCACAGCTCTATTTGAGAAGCATCAAGAAACCATGGAAAGTGATGGGTTGCTGAGTTAGCATCAGCTCAGTCTTGATTTTCACAGTGAGTCAGAGAAGTAACTGTGCAAAGCATTTGTTACGAGGGTTGAGGAGACAAGAGTACCCAGTGTGTGCCTTGGGTTCACCTAGAATCCACCCTGAGCGTCCAGTGATATTTACATCTCATAGCACATCATCTACAGCTAGTGGAGAAAGCCTTTCCATTGAAATTTATGTAAGAGAAGACTATTTATTATTCAGGAATTTCAATGAAAGGGGAATTTTTGGTTCTCTGGGTCTTGAAACCCCTTTGTGACAAATAAATCCAGTTTTGTGGAGATTTTATAGGTTATTCAAAGGGACGAAGGTAAACAGCTGTACAAGTAAACTTGGACCTTACCCCAGAGAGGTGGCCTTCCCTGCAGAAATATGAATTGATAGTTTGAGGGAGGGGGGATTCTTGTTTTTCTTTCTCATGTGTATGTTACAGGGTGTGTGTGTATGTGGGTGTGTGTGTGTGTGTGTGTGTGTGTGCATAATCCCACGTGTGGAAGTGCACATATGTGCACATGCATGTAGATGATGGAGGTTGATGATGGAAGTCTTCCTTCATTGGTGTCTACCTTATTCACTGAGGCTCAGTCTCTCAACTGAACCCAGTGCTCTCCAGTATGGCTCTTCTTTCTATCCACCTTGCTTCCGGGATCCCCATCTCCACCATCTAAGCACTAGAATCACAGGAGGGCCATAACACCCACCGTTATTGACATGGGTTTGGAAGACCTCGACTCTAGCCCTCTGTTTGCTACATGTGCAGCGGGGACTTTGACCATGGAGCCATCTCCCCAGCCCTAGGCTAATAGCTTTTCAAAGCACTCAGCCATAGTATCTATTTTCTCCACCTGCTCTTGTGTCGAGTGAAGCTGTTGGTCTGCAGAATTGCATGTCCCTGAATGCTAGCCATGCCATGTAATAGACAATAGATTGTAGCATGCCATGGCTTATATAGGTGGACATGTTGGGCGTGACATCCAATTTAGCTTTTTGTTCAGATGAGACTGGAGAGGGACACTCCTCCATGTACACAGTCCTCACCAACTCACACAGGCAGCTCCAAGAAGTGACCATGTACATACACACTGCAAGTCAGTAAAGAGTGGATAGGACAGAACAGTCCTTCCACCCATGCTATCCACCACCAAATGTCCTCACCTGCTCTGCAGTTCACCACTTTGGAAATGAACTAAGGGGCTGGGGACCTGACTCAGTAAGAGGGATGATTCCTATGCGAAGGAGGACCTGTGTTCAAATCCCCAGCACACAAAAAGCCCGGTGCGGTAATGTGCTCCTTTAATCCCAGCACTGGGGATGTGTAGACAGGAGGAACCTTGGAACTTGCTGGCCAGCTTGTCTAGCCAATCAGCAAGCTCCTAGCTCAAGAAAAGATGCCTATCTTAAAAAGTAAGATACTGAGTGACTGACAAAGACATCTGATGTTGTCTTCTGTCCTCCGTAGGCACATGCATGCACACCTGCACAAAACCAAGTAGACACATGAAGCAAGCATTTCCTGATTTCCAGTCAACAGTGGCCTGGGACTTAGGGGAACCACTCACTCCCTGTAGACTTTAGTCGATCCTGTATTCCCCTCCGGTGGATCTCCAGGATGCTCCTTCCCTAGGGGCATATGGTAATGTGATCAGTCTAAAGGATTATATATCTTTATTTCTAGGTAAGAAAGGAATTCCAGAGAGGTTTGAACTAAGTAAAAGGTGTCTCTAGTTAGCCAAGGATGATGAAGGACTCAGGGCAGACATTCTGGAGTGTCACCGCTGTAAGTTCTCATACCTGTGATAGTTAGTATTCACTGTCAGTTTAAGGAATCTAGAACCACCTGGGACTGTGAGCGCGCCTGGGGGGGATTATCTTGGCCTTGGTAATTGGTGTGGGAAGACATCTTAATCATGGGAGGAGCCATTGCCTGAGCAGGGAATCCTGAACTGTGGACATGGGGTTGGGGGTGGGGGTGGGAGCGGGCAGCAGCATACTGCACTGCTCTCTTCTGCCTTGAACCCCCACCATGATGGACTGTGCCTTGAGCTGTGCATTAAAGCAGAGCCTTTCTCCTTCAACTGTTTCGTCATAACAGGAAGAGGAACAAACCAATGCTGATGTACAATGAAACCACTTTGGAGGACAGAACAGCATGAAGACTTTGGTCTCTGGGGCCTGAATTCAGCTGCTTCCTATAAACTCGGACAGGCAAGTGTAAATTCCTTGGGACGCAGGCACTGTTCGGGGCCTCACTGTGTACTTGGTAGATTTCTTTTGTGGAAATGCCTGGACCAACCTCACCTCAAAGTCTCCATCACATTAAATAAACCAGTATGAGAGAGTAAGTGCACTGGCTTAGAAACCACACAGACCCGGGGCCTTTTTGTTTGTTAATTCTTCCTTCAAAAATAAGGATTGAATTACTGCACAGCCATCTGCTAACATCTGCCACTCTCTCAGCCCTTAATCTGGGGGAAGCTATTTCGTTTTTGTAAGCATCACTCTATGGGTTATAGAACTGAGAATATGATGCAATCCCAGGATTGCGGGGACGTTGGACAGGACAGAGGGAGAATCATCGACGCAGAGAAGCTCTCGGTATGCGGTAACTCTTGTCGTGGGTAAGCATCTCATGAAGAAAACACACTGCGTTCACACAGGCCTACGTGTGTAAGACGCCCCTCTTCAGCCTCCTCCCTAAGCCCTGCATTCTTGTAGCTTGGAATAAATCACTCAGCGTTTAACCAAGTGGAATTCAAGCCAAAGGACTGAGTGTAGATTTGTGTGCACTGCTCCTCCGTGGTCTAGGTTTGGTGTTAGGAACACTTGTGGATACACATCGTGGCTGTTTGTGGTGTCCCTCCGGAGTGGGCAAACAAAGCGAGCGCCGTCTGCTGCAGAGGCTCACCGAGTGTTCCTTCACGCATATCAGCAGGGAGTGGTTTTTGTCCTTAATGTCAACTCATCAGATGACTGGGGGCGGGGTGTCGGGTGGGTGCACAGAAAGGACAGTGAACATAATCTAATCTTCTCCCTCTTACCCTGTCATGCATGCAGGAAGATAGACTATTATAAGTGAAATCAATTGGCTAAAGTGTTCCTGAAACTGCTGACATCAAACTGCAAGTTTGTGCAGACCACCGATTGTCTTTCCTTGAGCCCATGTTCATCCATGCGGCATTAAGGCCCCCTGAGCCCACCCACCGATGAGCAGGATAGCATGTGCAGCGGCTACTAGTTCACAGAGCCTCAGGCACGGGGGAGTAAAGGGATTTTAGTCACCTACACCCTGCCTCCTTCTCACCTGCCCCCTTAGCTTGTCCTATAGACCACATTTATAATAGAACACCAGTAGCTACCACCATTGTCCATGGTTATTGAACCTCTCAAGTTGTGAGCTCTGTGTAGTCAGTTGTCCTAGGAGAACTTTCATTCCTCTCGAAATTACTCTTGAGCCCCAGTTGATATGGGTAACCTGAAGCAACAGGAGGTACCTGGTCTCTGGTTGCCGAGTAGACGGGTCTTTCCCCAGCCTTTCTGTGCAGGCCACATGTCACTCATTCCTCTGCTCAGTCCCCATGGTCTCCTGGCCCCACCCTCCTGACTCATTCATATGACCAGTCTGCCAATCTGGTGCTTAAGGATTGATGTGAAGTGAGACCAGAAGGATGGCAGGGCATCTCACAGCAGTTGGCTGGTCATCTGGGAAAGATACTTAAGAACTCCTTGAAAAGGGCCAAGGTCTCAAACCCAGGAAGAAAGGCAAGTGGAAACAGATTTGGGGAAGACTCTGAAGTAAGAACAGATTCAAAACATAAATTGTGTTCAGATGATGTGTTAATAGTGTTGAGGGGGAAAGGGGGGCTGTGATCTGAGGAGCATTTGCATATGCACCGTCTGGGACCACATGCACAGCTCCACACATGCTGGAAATGCATTACTGAACACAGGGCACAAGAGGAAATGAGAATAATTAGACCTCAAAAGAAGTGCACACGCCTCCAGCTTTTGTTGGAAGCAGGTATGTGATGGACAGCTGCAAGGTAGACAGTGCCACTGAGTCCCTGCTCCTGCTCCTCAGAGTGGTGGTCTTCGTGTTGTTTCCTGCTGGATTCCAGGGCCCACTGTGTGCAGTCCAGGGCCAGCTGATGCCTTCCAGGTATCTCCATGTCAGCATAAGCCTCAAAAATAAGAGGCCATGCTACCTATGTTCCATCATTGACAGGAATCATCATGGCACATGCCCTTGCTGTGGAACAATCTTTGTACACTGCAAATCTGTATTACTCTCATTGGTTAATAAAGAGCTGACTGGCCTATAATTGGGCAGGAAGAGATTGGGTGGGAATGCCAGACTAGGAGGATGCAAGGAAGAAGAAGGGCAAAGTCTGAGAAGTCAAGAGCCATATGCAGAGGAAGCAGGATATATAGAAAATGAGGTAACAAGCCATGAACCATGTAGTAGAACTTAGATAAGAAATATGGGTTAACTTAAGTTGTAAGAGCTATTTAGAAACAAGCCTAAGCTATTTGCTGAGCATTTATAATTAATATTAAGTCTTTGTGTGGTTACTTAGGATCTGGCCAGTGGTCCCAACAAAAAAACTCTGCCTACATGTCCTTCCCAAAGGACATGTACCAGAGAAGGATGTCATGCCTCTAGAACAAAGCCCAAGGACAGGCTCAATAAATGAATGCTGCCACTGGGCAATGGTGGTGTATGCCTTTAATCCCAGCACTCAGGAGACAGAGTCAGGCAGATCTCTGTGAGTTTGAGGCCAGCCTGGTCTACAGAGCAAGATCCAGGACAGGCACCAAAACTACACAGAGAAACCCTGTCTCAAAAAAACAAAAACAAAGAAATGAATGCTGCCAACTTGTAGAATAATGGACTGTTTTGAGTTTGAACATGGTTAGGGCTTTATCACTATATTATAGAGGTCTGACTGCGTGTAGTTAGATTGGAACTTGAATTTCTAAATTTGGGGGGGCATCAATTAAACATCAAATTACTTTCACACCACAAGCCTGCATTTTGTGGCTTTTCTGGGGGCAGAGAAGCATTAGACAATACTGGAGAATCAAACCCAGGGCCTTTGCATGCTACACAAGAAGTACTATACAGCATTGCTACTGCCCATCTATCTGCTTCTTTTTCAAAAAATCACAAAATCTGACTTAACGTGTTTATGTGTGTACATGTATGTATGTAGGTATGAGTGGGTGTATGTCTCTGCCCATACATGCACATATAAGAGTATATGTGAGAACGTATACACACGTGTGTGTAGTACTGAGCTCATTTCTAAGAAAGAGAGGTACACTTGACAGTACTAGCCCTATACTCGCCACACACAGAGCTTTTACACCTCATTTAAGAATGGGCTCCAAACACAGAGCCAAGGCATAAAGGAATGAATCGCTAATTCAATGAGAAGTAAAGGAACTTCTAAAATGAAAATAACATTTGCTCTCCCTCAGAGTGTCTCAACAACCCTGCATCTCATAAAAGCTTTCCCCCCTCGTGTTTCATGTGACTCTGATGTGAGGGTCTAACTCCACAATGGGATCAATGCTAGATATCTTCCAGAGTTATTGGCATTTCCACAGGAGTTATGTTTTCAATAGTGTATTTTTCCAAAACTGATATGACCAATGAGCTGGTTCCCACAAGATGTGTGTGTGTGTGTGTGTGTGTGTGTGTGTGTGTGTGTGTGTGTGTACAGCACCATACTTGTATTTCTGCAGATTCAGATTCACTTGGCAAGTATTTATTGCACAGGACACCATGAGCAAAGGTAGAGATTTAAAGAACTTGAAATTTAGTTGTAGAAGTAACATTCCTGTGGAAGGGAAGACCTTTGACCCCGTCACTAACAGACCATTTATAAATGGAAACAAAGCATACGTGGCCACAGAAGATGCCAGCAGATAGCAGAGGTCATGGCAGATGCTGTGGAGTGTGGGAGGAGCTTCCCAAGCAGGTCACTGTATGGGAGCAGGCAGCCAACGGGAGAACACCACAGCCCTGTGGAAAAAAAACTAGCAACGTCAACTGTGGGGGTTAGAAGTGACCTTTCAGATATGCTGGGATTTAACACTGCCAGGGGTCTCCCATGAACATGCAGGCCACGTAGCATGTTCAGGCCTCAAGCATGTTCTAGTGAGGTGTGCACAAGAAGCTGGTTTGGAAAAGTTTCTGGAAGGGGCAGGACAATCTGAAGACATGCCATTCAAGTTTTGCAGTGAGCAGAACCTACTTGAAGACCCAAAGCCTCATCTAGAAACTTGATATTGGAAATATTCAAGGAAAATGGAGATACCAGAGCTATGAATGGATTTAGAGCTAAGGAGGGGACAATAACCAAGTCCCCTAGGTGCTTTAAGAGAGGCCTGGAGACAGTGCTCAACCTCTGTCCTAATGGCTTGGTCCTAGATCAAGTTCAAACATTGCCCATGCACACATCCCAAAGCATCAGCAGGGGATGTTGCTGTTAGTATCATTAGTTCTGTGGGACTTCAAACCTGGTATTAGAAAATCAGATTGTGAATGGCTTTACAAGGAAGACCAGAAGAGAGGTTTTGCTTCATATTTTTCAAGGCTTATAAAACTTTCTTCATATGAGGTACCTGGTGGGCCCTCTGAACACAGTTCTGAAGCAGGCATTTTAGCCTCCTCCTCCTCCTCCTCCTCCTCCTCCTCCTCCTCCTCCTCCTCCTTCTTCTCCTTGTTTTGACACACACCTGTCTATCAAAGTGCATCACTACGGAGCACTCCTGCAGATGCTCTGTTCCTAGCTGTCAGTCTGCATCTCTGCTCCCAGAACTACCATTACAAGGAAGAAAACAGCACAAGAGGATGTGAGGCTTTCCCATATGCAGCCAGGGCGGGGTTTGATGGCTCTCTCCCATGATGCAATGCTGGCTGCTGCTTCTACCATGTGTAGGCCTGCTGTCTACATATCACCCTCTCTCCCTTTCTCCCTCATGTGTATGTACTATGTGCATTTTTTGTGCATGTGCCTGTATATGAGTATGTGTGCAGGTTTACCTGTTCACATGCGTGTGTGTGTGTGTGTGTGTGTGTGTGTGTGTGTGTGTGTGTGTGTTGTGCGAGTGTTTGTGTATATATTCACCTCCTCTACCATCAGTCTGTGACTTTGACATGTCCCTCCTGCTCTGTTTGGACTTAAACAAAGCCGGGCCAATTGCTTACCATTCATAACTGAGGGGTGACACACCCAGGACAAAACAGAGATGCCTGAATGACAAGTCCACAGCCCCACTGGGTAAGGAACACCTACATCCAGGGAGTGGGGGAGCACGTGGAAACAGAGTGGCTGCACCAGAGCACTCAGCCTTTATCCACCGCTGCCATTACCGATGAACTGCACATAATCTAGTCCCATCCGCAGATTCACCTCCTTATCACCAGTGATTTCATCCTTTTAATGTTAGAAGCAAAACATCCTGCAAGCTGAGAGAAGCAACATCTATGTGTGTGAATGTACGTGTGTGCCACGTGCACGGCAGGCCAGGAGAACACTCGTATTAGTTGACTTTCTGTCGCTGTGATAAACACCACGACCAAAGCAACTTGGGGAGGAAAGGGTTTATTTAGCTTACGCTCCCGTGTCACCGTGTATCACTGAGGGAAGTCAGACCGGGAACTCCCTCAGGAATTGAAGCAGAGGCCATGGAGGAATGCCACTTCCTGGCTTGCTAACTGTGGTTTTCTCAGCCAGTTTTCTTATATCACCCAGGACCACCTGCCTGGGCTGGTACCACGCACAGTGCTTCACATATCAAACATTCGTCAAACAAAAGCCCCACGGACATGCCCAAAAGCCAATCTGATAGAGGCAATTCCTCATGTGAGGTTCTTCCTGTTAGTAAAAAACTCTGGGTTTGGTGTCCCAGGTTTCAGCACCAAAATGTTAGTAAATTGATGGCTGAAACTGCAAGGAGACAGTTTAAGCCTGGAGGGTGAGGTATCCAGGACACCTCAAGCTACTCAGAACAAGAGCTCTGCCCTGAAGGTGTCCGGGACACCTGGAGCTGTTTAGCACAGCTCTGATGGCTGGGACTGCAAAGAAACAGCCCAACCTTGGAAAGGAATTTTTTCTGACTTCTTGGGAGAGTCAGGCCTGGAACTGCTTCAGCAAGGAAGGGTATCCTGATATCCAGGATATACCTGGTGTGATGCGGGATGGTCTCACCGCAGGACACAGCAATCCTGCTCCTCTCCTGGAGAGCCACAATCACTGGCTCAGTGTTACCAGCTCTCTCTTGTTCAGTCCACTATGGGACATCTTAGCAAGGTTCTTCTGTTCAGCTTCCCCTTGCTCAGTCCACTATGGGATGTCCCAGCAAGGTTCTTCTGTTCAGCTCCCTCTTGCTCAGTCCACTATGGGATGTCCCAGCAAGGTTCTTCTGTTCAGCTGTCAATGAAGGTCTTCACCCAAAACTCTTTTGAGAAAGAGGTTTATTCAGGAAGGAGGAGTCCAGGAGAGTAGCTGCCTCTACCAGGGTGGAGAGAACAGCTCACAACTGACCAGGAAGGATGGTTTATATAGGAAGTCTAGGAGGCAGAGTCAACTGTGATTGGCTAGTTTTTTTCTGCCCAGGGATTGGCCAGTTTTGTGGGCAAGGGGCAGAGATGACTCTGATTTCAGGGCCAAACTGTGTTTCACTCACTGGCCTTACTTAGCTTTTTGACACTACCTCTAAGGTCAGGGCACATTTCATTCACTGACTCTGATTCTAGGGGCCAAGAGTGTTTCTTTGGTACCGATTTCAGAGTCAGAGCATATTTCCTTGGTTCATTTCTCTGGCTCAGGTCCCAAACACAGGCTGTGTTTCTTTCCCTGGTCCTGGGCCCCAGGGCCAGGATTCGGCTGTCCTACTCTGTGATTGATTGGTTTCACAAGTCAGTTGGAAAAGAGCAGAGATGGCTCTGATCTGAGCTAAACTGTGTTTCTTTCACTGGCCTTATCTGAGCCATCCTTCCCTAATTCTGGGCTCCAGGGTCAGGGTGGGTTTCTTTAGCCAGCCCCTTTTCCCTACACTTCCCAGGTGACTTCAGTATGTGTTCAGTTGACAAGAACTAACCAGCATGATACTATTTCTTTGAAGTTCACCAATGTGGCTACTCTTTACTGCATATGTTGAAGGTGCATGATGGGGTGGTTGGCTGAGTATGACCGGGCTGTGCCAGTGACTGTGATATGGTCTGAGAATGAGTGAACAGTGTGGATTACGCTTGCACACACACAGCCCCAACACTGGCAGACGGCACACAGCCCATCACTGCTGTCACTGAGTGTACCACTATGCCTGTATATAATGAAATCACTCTCACAATCACAGTGATTAATGCATCTGTCATATCACATAGCTACCTTTTCATTGCAGCAAGAACACTTACAATCGACTATTTAAGTAGACTTCAATTATATAGTATCAGTTACAGTCACTACATGGTTGTATACTAGGTCCCAAAAGTGTAATCACCTTACAAGTGATGCTTGGTGCCCTTGGATTGGCATCTCTCCAAGTTCCTCATTTCCTAGTCCCTGTCAGCCTCATCTGCTCCCCTTTCTGAGTCTGGCCTCTTAGAGTGCATACACAGTGAGACTACACAGTATCTTTCTAGGTTTGTCTTATTTCACTTAGCATAACATCTTGTAGGCTCTCCCATGTTGCCATGGGAACATGTCTCCTTTTATGGATGAATGATATTCAATTGTGTGCTTGCATGTATCTCACATTTTCTTTATCCATCCATCAACAGACGTTTAGATGGTCTCTCTGTACAGGCTGCCTGTGATGAGTACTGTGGGGGTACTGTGTTCCCCAAACTATTGTGTATGCTAATAAACTTATCTGGGGTCAGAGAACAGGACAGCCACAATATGAAACAGAGGTTAGGCAGTGGTAGCATACGCCTTTAATCCTAGCATTCCAGAGACAGAAATCCCTCTGGATCTCTGTGAGTTCAAGGCCACATTGGAAACGGCCAGGCACGGTGATACACACCTTGAATCCCAGAAAGCCACACCTTTAATCCCAGGGAGTGGTGGTAGAAAGCAGAAAGGTATATAAGGCGTGAGGACCAGAAACTAGAGGCATTTGGCCTGGGTAGGCATTTGGCCTGGGTAGGCATTTGGCCTGGAGAGGCATTTGGCCTGGAGAAGCATTTGGCCTGGTTAAGCATTCAGGCTTCTAGCAGCAGTTCAGCTGAGACCCATTCTGGATGAGGGCTCGGGGCATCCAGTCTGAGGAAACAAGACCAGCTGAGGATGCGGTGAGGTGAGATAGCTGTGGCTTATTCTGTCTCTCTGACCTTCCAGTGTTCACCCCAATAACTGGCCTCAGGTTTGATTTTATTAATAAGAACTTTTAAGATTCATGCTACAGAGTACTCTCTTGGACACAGGGATGCAGACATGCCTTCGGCTTACCGACTTCATTTCCTCTAGGTATAGACTAACCTAGACTCACATGCAGTTTATTTTGAAGTTTTTGGAGGAAAAATACAATGTGTTTTTCCATCGAGAGTGTCTAAGGATTTCCTTTTCTTCAACCCTTTCAAGCACTTGTCACCTCTTAGCAATCGCCATTCTAATGTGTGCGAGGTGACAGCTTGGTGTGTTTTAAAACAGCGTTTCTCAGATGATCGTGATGTCCTGCACCTTCTTTGTAGAGTGTTTGTCTGTCGGTCTAAATCCTTTGTCTATTTTTTTGAAAGATTTTATTTTATTTTAAAATATGTATACGGAATGTGTCTGGGTGTGGGTGTGTGCTCATGTGAGTGCAGGTGCCTGAGGAGGCCAGAAGAGGTCATTGAATCCCTTGGAGCTGGAGTGACAGGTAGTTGGGAGAGCCTTAGATGATTCCTAGGAACTGACTTGGGTCCTCTGCACTTAACCACTGAGTCTTCTCTCCAACCCACCCCTTTATGTTGGTCTTTTATCAGGTTGCTTTTGTTATTGAGTTGTGTGAACTCTTTACTTACTTACCTGTGGATACTAGCCACCCATCACATATAACTCTGAGAGTGCTTCCCGCATTCCATAGGCTTCCTCATTTTACCTGCCTTGACTTCTAACAGAGCGGGGCTTACTTCTCTTTTTTCACTTCACTACCTGTATTTTTGTGTCAAATCCAAAACAAAATTTCTACAAAGACCAAAGTAAAGGAGCTCTCCCACCCAGTGTTTTCTTCTAGGATTCTTGTTATTGGAAGTCTTTCAAGTAAGTCTTTAGTCCACTTTCTGTTGATTTTCACATGTTGTACAAAGTCATGGTTACATTTTCATATTTTATGTGTGTGCCTCCTTCCCTAGTACTGTTTAGTCAAGAGACTGTTCCCTTGATGAATTTAGGACACATGTGTGCACATGTGGCTAGGTTCTCCATTCCAGTAATCTATGTGTTTGTTTTTATACCAGCACCACACTGTTTTGATGATTATGGATTTGTAATGTAATCTGAAATTAAGAAGTATGATGCTTCCAGCTTTGATTTGTTTCAATATTTTTGACAACTTCATATGAATGTGGGTTTTCTTCTATTTCTGTAAAGAATTCCATTGGAATTTTCATACAGGTTGGATGAGTCCACAGGTCACTTGAGGCAGTGTGGACATAATTCTAATCCATGTATACAGGGTACATGTATATTTGTATCTTCCCATGTATTTGTAACTTATTTCTCTCATCAACATGCCGAGTTTTAGTCTGCAGATATTTCAGTTGCTTAGCTAAATTTATTCCTATGTATTTTGCTCTTTCTGATACTACTGTGTGATCATTTTCATGATTTTCTTATCCACTAGTACATTAGTAGTTTGTAGAAATGCAACTGATTTTTGTATGCTGATTTTCTATCCTGTGACTTTACTAAACTTATTGGTTGAGAGGGGTTTGCGGAATCTTTAAGTATTCCTACATACAGACACAATTTAACTTCTTACTCTCTGGTTTAAATAACTTTTCTTTTTCATGACTAATTGCTTTGGTTAGGAATTCCAATGCTGTGCTGAACAGAAGTTGTGAGAGTGGACATCCTTCTCTTACCCTACCTTAGAGAAAAAGCTCTCAGCCATTCAGCATTGAGTATAATATTTGGCTATAGAAGAATCATGTACAGGTTTTCCTATGTTGAAGTATATTACTAGTAAATATAATTTATAGAGTTATTATGAAATTATATTAAATTTTGTCAAATGCTTTACCCACACCTATTGATGTTCCTATGACCTTATCCTTTGTATGGTTAATATGCTATATTGCCTTTATTAATTTGTATGTATTGAACCATTTATCCCAGAAATAAATCCTTTTTGTTGGTGGTATATGACCATTTTAGCATTTTGCAGAGCTTTACCTGCTCTTATTTTGTCAGGGGTATTCACAGCTAAGTTCAGCAGTGGCATGTCCTTTCTATTCTTGTAGTCTTCTTATCTGGATTGGCTATAAGGCTAATTCTAGTCTTATCAAATGAATTTGAAAGTGTTAGGTCTTTTGAAAACATTTAAATTCTTTAATTCTTGAAGGAAATAAGCCATAACCCTGGCTTTGAATACACATATAGTCTCTGTACTCATTAGTCATCTATTCAGACATTTTTATTTCTTCATCAATAAATCTTGGAGAGTTGTATGGTTCTAGGTATCTATTACTTCATTCTAGGTTGTCCAGTTTCTTAGCAAGACTTTGTTCATAATAGCCTCTAGTGTTGTGTAGTATTTCTTTGCTATCATTAATGCCTCCTCTCCTATTTATAGTTGTATTTATGCGCCTCTCTCTCTCTCTCTCTCTCTCTCTCTCTCTCTCTCTCTCTCTCTCTCTCCCCCCCCCCTTCTTTTCCTGTGTTAGGTTAGCTAGTGGTTAGTTAATTCTGTTTATCTTTTCCAAAAATCCAACTTTTGAGTTTCAGTTATTGTCTTTGTTTTTTCAGTCTCTGTTGGAGACTATTGGAGAATATTATTTTAAGGTGTGTTACTTTTGTTTATGTTGTATTTGTTTAACTCTGTGAAGCTGTGTTACTGTGCCTGTGTAAAATGCCTGATGATCTAATAAAAAACTGAATGGCCAATAGCAAGGCAGGAGAAAGGATAGGCAGGGCTGGCAGGCAGGGAGAATAGATAGAGACAGAAAACTGGGAGGAGAGATCTATCATCAGCCAGAGAAGGAGGAGGACTCCAGGGGCCAGCCACCCAGCTACACAGCAAGCCACGGAGTATGAGTAAGATTTACAGAAGTAAGAGAACGGGAAAAACTCAGAGGAAAAAGACAGATGGGATAATTGAAGTTAAGGAAAGCTGGCTAGAAACTGAGCCAAGCTAAGGCCAGGCATTCCTAGGTAATAATAAGCCTCCATGTGTGATTTATTTGGGAGCTGGGTGGCGGGGCCCCCAAAAAAAGCAAAAACAAACAACATCTCTGTTTCATCTATTTCTGCTGGAACCTTTACTCTTTCTTCATTCTACTCACTGTGGGCTTTAGTTGCTTTTTCCCTGTCCCTCCTCGGCTGTGAGGTTATCTAGTTGAAGGATTTCTTTTAGATGACATAGGCTTGTACTGCCATACACTTCCCTCTTACAGCTGCTTTGGCTGCATCTTTTCCTGTGTCTATATCATATTCCCACTTTTGTCTGTTCCGACAGACTGTAGTTTCTTTTTTTTATTTCCTTTTTTATCCTGACCCAGTAGTTGTTCAGCTGTTAATTTCTACATATACTGAATTTTCTACCTTTTTTCCTGTTACTGATCTTTAGTTTCACAGCATTATAATTAGAAATCTTTGATTATATAAATCTCTTTTCATTGGTTAAAACTTGTTTTGTGGCCAAGCACGTGATCGATCCTGGAGAGAGCTCTATGTCACCAGAGGAACACCCCGTTGTACTGCCTCCTGCCCACAGAAAAGCTAGCGGTAGCCTCTCATGGCTCCCTTGTGTGTGAAAGTTGATCTTTGCTAGCTGCTTTCCAAATTCTTTGTCTTTGATTGTTCTCTATTGTCTGGATGATCTGTCCGTTGGTAAAGGGGGTACTGAGGTCACCTAGCATTGATGTGTTGCACTTAAATTCTTGCTTTATATCTAGAAATATTTGCTTAATAAAGTTGGGTACATCTGGGTTTGGTGCATATATGTTTAGTAAATGTAAAGATCTTTTGACCAATTGGTCCCTTGGTCAATGTGAATGATCTTCTTTGTCTCCTCTGATTAGTTTGGGTCTGAAGTCTATGTTGTTAGGTATTAGAATAGCAACTCGGGCTTGGTTTCTATCTCTAATTGTGAGGTGTATTTTTTGGAGATAGCAAATGGTAAAACTTCCTTTTTAATCCAGTTTGCTAATCTGTGTCTTTTCATTTGGAAAGTTGAGACCAATGATGCTCAAAAGTCAGTATGAAAAGATGTGTGGATTCCCGTCATTTTGTTGGATTTTGTTCTTTGTTCTTAGTCTTCCTTTATTTACTCACACATACATGTAAATAAAAACACAGAGAGTTTATGAAAATTGAGCCTCACTAATGATCAGAGAGAGAGAGAAACAAATACCACTTTTCATCCTTCTCACTGGAGCTACAAATGGCTTTCATTTCTCTCTAAGATTTTTCTGTGTTTCAAATTTTCTGCAGTGGCGACATTATTGTTGCAGCCATGGGGGTGTGTTGCTTTAGGAGGCTATTGTGGGACCGGTAACACCACAGGTAGTGCAGATACACTTACAAAACACTAAGGTGGATGTAATATGACATTTTCCCCAAAGCCCTATGTCCAAACAGGAGGAAGATGGATTAGACCCTCTCCAGTAAGTGTGTATAGAACACACAAAAGTATCCTTGCTGGAGAAAACTCAATATCTCTCTAAAATTTACAGACTTAAACCAAGCATTGTGACTTATGTCTGTAATTCCATTACTAGGAAGGAGGAGGCAGGAGGATTTCCATGAGTTCAACAGCAGCCTAGACTACAGAGTGAGATCCTGTCTCAATAAGTTACTTAAGCACTTAACTTTAGAGATTTAAAGTCACTGAAGAGTCACATATGTGTTGAGGGTTTGCCTGCACCTTCCATAGGGTCAGCCCAAGAGTGTTCTGCCATCTTTCCTAGGGAGTTTAACTTCAAATTTCCTACAGCAACCAAGATCAGAGGCAAGGCCACAGAACCCAGCCCATGCAGGGCATGCAGCTCTCTGCCAGCGTGGTGTTTCTTCTGGCCCTCAGCCAGAAGCAGAGGCGGGAGCTCAAGCAGGGTTTCCTGCCTTCACCCAGAATTTTGAGGGCTGTTTTGAGGTGGGAGCAGATGTTGCAACTCCTTTACTTAGAAAATAGTTTGACCTAACAAAAAGAATTCTGAAGCTTACTTTCAGGGAAGAGGGGGGGACAGAGCATGTGCACACTACCCACTGCCCACAAAGAACACACTACTCCTTTTCAACTTCCTTGTGCCCCTGGAGAAGCACTGAGTGTGTTCTCTGTGAGACTCAAACTTCTAAACAGTCCCTGTATCTCAAAGCAAATGGCAGGGCTACTTCTAAATCAGGAGCTGCTATAGGGGCCAGTGTGTTTCCAAGGACATGAGCAAACCTGAAGGACTCTTCATGTAAGAACTTTCCATAGCTTGCTCAGGGTTAATTCTCCTGAAGTCAAATCCTTGCAAGTGGAGGAGTGTATATGGTGCTGGGCTTGGCATTGTTAAGATACACACTCGACTGACTTGTGAACAGAAATTCATTTCTGCCTCCTTTGCAAAATCCAAGCGTGGGAAGAAAAGTTTGTTCTGCACAGGGTTTAAAACCATTTGGAATGAAGACAGGAGCGATGGATCTCAGCAGAGAAACGAGTTAGTTTTTAAAAGAACCAAAGAGGTCTGGCAAGATGGCTCAGCAGACTAGGATGGTTGCCCTCAAGCCTGATAACCTGAGTTCTATCCCTGGGACCCACATGGTAGGAGAGACTGACTCCTGATTTAAAGGAGAAAACACAACCGAATTTTTTTAAATAGTAGAGTAGATAGTAAAATGGAAGGAATGGAGAGATAGAGTAAATGAAAAGAAGGAGACAGGAAACTTGCCTAAAGAGGAAATAGAAAAGAAGGGCCAGAGGGAATGAAGAGAGAGAGAGAGGGAGAGAGAGAGAGAGAGAGAGAGAGAGA
>CABHPR010153307.1:68358-84728 GCA_902168415.1 Peromyscus melanophrys
GAGAGAGAGAGAGAGAGAGAGAGAGAGAGAGAGAGAGAAGGATGGAGGGATGGAAGGAGGGAGGGAGAGGGGCTCTGAGGCTTACTTATGGCCAATAATGGAGAACCAACATTTGTATTATACTATCACATCTTTCCAAAGATGAAGGGAAACAGGCTGAAACACACACACACACACACACACACACACACACACACACACACACACACACACACACAAACCATGGAGGAAAACCCCCAACGTGACGGGCACCATCCATGCAGAGACTGGGGTGACTGAGCAAAGCAGAGCAGATGAGGCCAGGGAAGTCCATGCCAGTCACTCTGTGGCCACGTTCTTGAGCACCCAGGACAAAGGAGCACTAAGAGGGAGCACTGCTGCATCTCCACAGGGGGCCCGAGTTCTGACCAGAGCGGGCTTCTCAGTGAGCACCAGCCTTCAAACTATCCTTCACAGATGAGGAGGAGTCAAAATACTTCACATGAGAAAGAAAGGAGAATGCCTGGCTCTCCGATCAACTCTTAAGTCATGGCTAAAAATAACATTTTAGGTGGAGATAAAATGTAAAGAAGAAAGGATTTTGAAAAAAATCAGAGAGAAATAATGGAGGAAGCAGAGTTTCCAAAGTAGTATGCCATGACTGAGCAGAGACTAAGGGACTGCGACAGTTGAGAGAATGTCACCTGAGTAAAGAGAAGGCAAAGGGACCTAACTGTAAGTAGACGTTCAGCTTCACTAATGTCGATGTCAGTGGGCTGGTAAGCCCTTCCTATATATTCTAACACCCAGAACAGCCACCAAGAAAACTGTACAAAGAGAAATATTCAAAATGATGCCAAGTAGAATCCTAACAAGTGTTCTCACCGCATAAAGGAAAGCAAGAAAATGGGCACTGAAGACAGAGAACCTGGACCAAGGAGAACCAAGAGGAATACAACGTTAGGCCTTATCGTACCAATAAAGTGTGAATGGTCTGAATATATTGGGAAAAATACAAAGATTGATAACACAGATGAAAAAAAAACATCAGGACACAAACACATGCTTTCTGAAATGCATTTTAAATTCAAAGACAGATTGAAAATAGATGGATTTTTTTAAAGATACATATCATGCAGACATTTACCCACAAGAGGAGATCACCACAGTAATGCCAGATAAACTTCAGAGCAAAGCAACTTACTACAGACTAAGACATACATCACAAAACGATTTTCAAAAGATATACCAACTGAGAATGGCTAAGGACTCCAGATGTGTATACACTGAGCAAAAGAACCGTAAAATATATGATGCCAAGCCTAACAGAGCTAAAGGGAAAAAGAGAAAAGTCTGCATGTATAGGTGGGGAATTTAAAACCATGTTCTGTGCAAAGGACACCACTAGACGGAAATGGGCAGAGGTCTGAGCATCACAGTCCACAAAGCGCACGTGCGGAATGTATGGTGCACTATCCACCAACAGAATAAGCCACTCTGTTTTGTTCCAAATACTCACAGATATTTGCCAAGGTCAGGGGTCGGGGGGACACAATCCTGGTCAGCTGGGCCATCAAGAAAATCTTCACAAATCAAATATATGGATCCCTTGTGATTTTAAATAAACATCTAAGGAAAAATTCCCTGTGAATACTAGGGAACGTCCTCAGCCTACAAAAGTCCCACATCTGATACCATATTTGCTGTATAAACCTCAGTGGTGCCTTCCTATGACCAAGCTGATATGCTTCATTCTCTCATTCTTAATATTCTTGTTCTAGCAACTATAAGACAAGAAATCAAAACAAACAAAATGTGTGTGCAGAAAAAGATGAACCATCAATGTCTCTATTCATAGATTTTGTTCATCAAAGTATCTACAAGAAAACTACTAGACCTGAAATACATGTCCAGCAAGTTTTCAGGATTAAAGATCAATACAAGCATATTAATCTCATGCTGGAGCATTAATAATGAACATAGGGGGCCTTGAGAGACAGTTCAGAGGTTAAGAGCACTGGTTGCTCTTTGAGGAGAACCAGGTTCAGTTCTCAGAATTCACATGGTGGCTCACAACTTTCTGTAACTCTAGTTCCAGGGGATCCCCCACCCTCTTCTGGCCTCCAAGGATACCACATATGTCTGTGGTACACAGGCATATGTGCAGACAAAACACACATATACATAAAATAGTATTTTAATTTAAAAATGAGTCCAGGGAAGTCAAACATTAAAGCACACAACTTATGACAAATTCATGAAATACCTTGGCATAAATATAACAAAACATGCATAGGATCCATATACTGAAAACTTTTAATCACACGTTTAAGAAATCAAAGACATAACACACGTACTAGAAGATTCAATGCTGCAAGATGTCAACTCTTCTCATATTGGTCTACATTCTTAAAGCTGTTCCCACCGATGAAAGGCTTCCCGCTGACACAGACAAGTTCATTCACTGTAGCATAACTGAAACCATCTTCGAAAAAATGATAAGGTATGATAAACTACCCCATTCAATATTAAGATTTCCTCTCTGGTTCCAGCAGTCAAGGCAGTGTGGTGTTTACAGAGAAATAAGGGCACAGAGATCAACGAAATAAAATAGAGAACCCATAAATAGATGAACAAATAAAGATTTGTTTATTCTTTATCAATGATTGTGTGTGTATATGTGCATACATGCATGTGTGTGTGTGCACGTGTGTGTGTGTGCACGTGTGTGTGTGTGCATGTGTGCACATATATGTATGGAGGTCAGAGGACAACCTGTGGGAGTTGATCCTCTCCTTCTACCATGTAGGCCCCAGAGATCTAACTCCTCAATTTGTCAAGCTTGACAGCAGGATCCTTACTCACTGAGCAGTCTCACTGGCCCTGGATTTGATTGATTTATTTACTTATTTGTTTATGAGCTGGAGGTCAAGCTCGGAGACTTGCAGAAGTTAGACAAGCCATCTGCACCTGACCGACATCCCCAACCCAAGTCCAGGTTTTTTTCACAAAGATGCAAAGGCATTTTATTGAAGGGGAGACTTTTAAACAGACTGTCACACTAAATATATATCCACAGACAAAATAAATCTCAATTTAGACTTTATACAAAAACCAAACTCCCTCAAAGTGAATCACAAATTTAAAAGTAAAGCATAAATCCAAAACCCTTTTAGGAAAAAAAAAAGAAAGAAAATACATGTTGATTTTGTGGATTTAAAGCTGGACACACAGTTCTTAGATTTAACCAGAAAGCACAATCCAATGAACAGGATTGGCAAATCACACTTTATCAAAACGTTGTGAAGTTTGATTCATGAACGATACTAGCATGGGGTTAGTATTTACAAAGTGCTTATCTATTAAAGACCTGGAATCTAGACACCAAGAGTCCTCAAGTCAACAGTTAATTCCTGCCAGAAAGTGGACCAAAGTCACGACGGACAGACATTTCTCCCACAAGGCCATGTAGACAGCAAGTAACACAGGGGAAGTGTCCAACGGCCTGAGAAACGAGGGTGTAAAAGTTCAAACCACAGGAGCTGCCTCTGTAGTTTCCAGAACGGCTAAAATAAAAAGAGTGAAAACGCTGCGTCCCCTAAATTGCTGTGCGAGAACATAAGGAAATGGACCACGCACGTCGCTGGCAGGGACGTGAAAGGCGCAGGGGCTCTGGAAAACAGTTTAGCAGTTACTAATAAAACTAAACAGACAATTGCCACATGACCCAGCAGTTGTGTTGTTTGGCATTCATCCCAGATAAATGAAAAGTTGTTCAAACAGAAACTTCTATAGGAACGTTCTCGGCAGCCTTCTACCCAAGAGCCAAAACTCACTCAGACACCTTCAGTGAGTGTGTGATCATTCGAGGCTCAATTCATGAAATGCTACCCAGTCACAAACATTATGGAGAGTTTGTGATGTGAGCAGAGCTGCACGAATTTTTCTGAGAGCAAAGAGCCAACCATGAGGCTATAGATGGCACTGGTGCCGTGATATCACACCCGAGAAACAGCAGCATCACGGATGTGGAGAACACACGTTTGCCAAGTGTCGAGAGTGTAGATTGGGGAAGGGCAATGAGGTGAGGTGTGACGGGACCAGGCTGTGTTTTGGCTGTAGTAAACTTTCAGAACACTAACACACACACACAAGTGAGTGTGAGTGAAACCAAGAGAGCTACAGAAGGTACACCCACTGCCTGGCTGTAACAGTGCCCGAGAGTTTTCACAGGATGCATAAAATAGCAAAAAGGACCACTCTACACTCATTCTCCTCTTAGAATGTGTTGATGTATGTGGATGCCGTGCACATCGTGTTTGTATGGACGTTCACGTGTATCGGGATGCACGTGTGCTTGTGTGCGTGTGTGCGTGCATGCGTGCGTGCGTGCGTGCGTGCGTGCGTGCGTGCGTGCGTGTGTGTGTGTGTGTGTGTGTGTGACTGACATTTAAAATCTTCCTCAGGTGATCTTCGCTCTATTTTCTGAGGCAGTGTCTCCCCACTGAACCCAGTGGTCACCAATTTGGCAGTCTAGCTAGGTGGCTTGTGCCAGGACTGTGCTGTCTCTGACTCCTGAGCACTGGGATTGAAAGCTGGCTGTCACACACCTCCCACCTTTTTTCTGTGACTGCTGGGGACCTGAGCTCTAATCCCCATGCTCGCACAGTGTGCTGGCTGGTTTTATGTCAACTTGACACAGGCTGTAGTCCCTGGAGAGGAGGGAGCCTCAGTTGAGGAAATGCCCTCATAGGACCTGCCTGTAAGAAAGCCTGTAGGGCATTTTCTTAATTAATGGAATTGTGGGTGGAGCCACCCCTCCACTGGTGGTCCTGGGTTCTATAAGAAAGCAGTGGTATAGAAATACAAGCCAAATAAACCCTGTCCTCCCTAACTTGCTTTTGGTCATTGTGTTTCATCCTAGCAATAGTAACCCTAACTAGGATACACAGCAAGCCCTCATCCACTGACCCCAGCCTCCGGTGTTTGTGCATCTACTGTGACTGTAAACTAAATGCTTGGTTCTGTTTCAAAAGCAAGAGGGAAGAGACAGAGAAAAATGGAGACTCTTTTAGTAAGGTCAGAGAAGCAGAAGGTTTACAGGAGATGAAGGAGGTCATATTGCCAGGTCTTGGTTGATCGGGACATGGGATTAAATGGAGGGAGAAGCAAGGATGGAGCCCATTTTACAGGCCAGCAAAGGGGTGTCACTGAGGCCACTCCGGAGGAACAGACACACAGCATGTTGGAGCAGGAATCACAAATTCTGCTGGCAACAGGCAGGCAGGACTTCAAGCCCAAATCTGTCTATCATTTATAGTCACACAGGCTTCACATTCACAATTGAAAGTAAGGTATATTTTCATTCATCTCCTCCCTGCCCTCCTACAGCCTTCCTGTCAATCACTAGCCCTTCTTTCCACCCACTCAACACTTCTTCAATGGTCTCAGTTGTCACTCACATGCCCTACCTGAGTGCACACAACCATCCTGGGCCTCAGAAAAATATCGGGCTTAGGAGGTATCAGTATCTGAAATTTGACTGCAAAAGGAATAACTAAGGGGCACATCATAAAGGTGTATTGAGGGGGAGGGAGAAGAAGGGAGAAAAGAGAAAGGGGAAAAATGGAAGGCTAATGTCATCTAGAGCAGTCATTTATAAAGGGCGGGCAGCGTGATCCTAGTTATCAGCTTCACAGAATCAAGAATCACTTGGAAGGCCTCTGGACAAGTCTGCAGTGGGTTGTCTTGTTTATATTAACTGAAATGGGAAGACCTGCCCACGGTGGGCGGATCTTTCCTTAGGCAGAGGATCCTACCTAGACTGTGTAAGAGTGTAGGACTCAAGCAAGCTGAGCACTAGCATGCATGTGTTCTTCACTCTCTTTCCTGACCAACGGTGAAATCCGACCAACTCCTTTGAGCCCATGCCGTTGTGACCCCACTCCCAGGATGGACTATCACCTGGGGCTATGAGCTAAATACACGCATTGACCCTTAAGTGCTTCTGTCCGGGCACTTTATCACCGCCACAGAAAAAGAGACTAAGTCTGCAACAGAGGGAGGAAACAGTCTGGGAGGGCAGGAGCCAGGGCAGACCACTGACAACGAAGGCAGCTGATGTCTGATGGGTAAAATCCACTGGGTTTGGGTTATTGACCCTTGAAGTTGGGGAAGGTTTCAGGCCAAGGTCAGCTGTAGAGGCAAGGGGAGATAGAGCAGAGGAGGTTCTAGGCTAACGAAAGCCTTGAGAGGGTGAGCAAGGCTGAGAGACCCAGGCTGCAGGAAGGAGCCCACAGAGGATAAAAGTAGAATACCAATCGGAAGATGACTGGGCCGTAGACCTTTGCATTAGTCAGTCTTCTTTTCATTGTGGTAAAGTACCGGACAAGCAACTAAATGGAGGGAGGGTTTATTCTGGTTTCTAACCTGAGGGTCCGACTCATCATGGTGAAGGGGCCGAGGCAGCCCAAAACAGAGAATCAGCTAAGTGCTAGTGTTCAGTTCAACTTTCTCCTTTTATCCAGTCTTCAATGCATTATCACCCACATGTAGGGTGGGTCTTCCTCCTTCAGTGGACTCAGTCAAGAAACTAGCTCACTGTCGTGCCCAGGTTTTGTCTCCAAGATGACTGTAGATTCTGTCAACTTGACAGTCAAGATTAACCATCACACTGCTGTAATAATATCCTTAAGGAGACAGAAGAAAGTGGACCTGAGACCAAATGAGCGGCAACCAGGAAGACAGGGGAAGGGATACACACACAGACTCCGGCAAAACTGTGCCCCTCGCTACAGACAGCGTCTGACGTCACCACATTGGTGAGTAGTGAGCTAGCTGATGAAAAGTGGATCCAGGGGAGATAGTCGTCTGCAGCAGACTGGGTGGTTTTATGGTACAGGGTGAGTAATGAATGACTCTACGGGGAAGGCGTAGTGAGGATGACATGGGTCACTGGGAGTTGAACAGAAGCACAAGTCCAGGTCATTCGGCAGGACCAGAGTCCTGCTGCAGTGGCAGAGGTGCTAAGGGAGCTCAGGGCTAGAGGAACTATTCCCAGCTCCCCACCATGTTACGAGCACCTGTGAGCTCCTGAACCTTGCCCAGAGCCCCTTGTCTGACTCCAATGCTCTGCTTCCATGGCTGTCATGTCCTACAATGCTCCTAGCCTACTAACAAACATCATTCATTGTCCCAGTACAGAAAAGATTCCAAAATCCATGTTCTCCATCACTCAGACTGAGCCTGTACCACGGCAGGCTCTGGTAACTTGGCTGATTCACTGGCCACGATGCCTCACATCCTCATCCATCACCATTATCAGCTGCATTCACAGCATTTCTTTCTTGGGCAGAAAGTCTGAAATGCAAAGGGATCGTTAGGATGGGGAGAGATGAACCAGTGAGATATTGAGCCCCAAATATGTGCTTTGTTAGAGACGCAAATGGAAATCTGAATCCAGGGGAGAAGGGACTCTGTCCGAACATGGTCATGTGCTCCTTTCAAAACATGAAAAATAAATTCACCCTCCAGAAAAAGAAGAAGAATGAACCTGACAGATTCATTCTCTCCTATCTTGAGGCTTCTCCTCTGAGCCCGCGCATCAAGGATCAGTCTGAACAAGCAAGGCCAGGCCGGCAAGGAAGATAGCCTGGCTGCCATTGTTCCCGAGTGCAGGCACTCCTTGCCAGCCTGGGCTTGTAGTTCAAATGTGATTAAGTGGCTTGTCCCAGAAATAAAAAAAAAAAAAAATCCACTTCCAGCCCAAATTCAAACAAATTCTACAGCTGCTTTCCTGCAGTTCCCTTCAAATTTGAATTTTCATACCTTTTATTGTATTTCTAATCCAGAGGGGAGGGGGAGAAGAAGAAGAAGAAGAAAAGAAAATATATTCTGCAGCTGCTGCCTACGTGCAGACTCTCTCTTCTACTTTTTCCACACAAAACAGGACATGGACAGCACAGCAGTGAGGGCAGAGGTCTACAGGTTGTCCATGGACCTCCAAGATCCTAGGCAGACCACTTGCAGATCCCGAAAAGAAGGCAGAGACAGGCGGTCCTCAGTGGGGACACTGGAGAGTCAAACACCATTGACAGCTGCTGTCACCTGGTCACCTGTCAGGTGGGTTTTTCTTCATGTATCTAAACTGAGATGTGAGAAAGCCGTCCCTGGGACACAGCAGCTCTGTAAGTGTTGCTGACTGCTTCCTGAGGTCAGGGCAGAGGAGAACCTCTCCTTCCAGCCTCATCCAGGCTCCAGGCAAGACTCAGTCTCAGCCACTACAGTTACCACCATTTACAAACCTTGCTCTGGAATAATACCTCTAAGCAGACTTTTTCCAATTTGTAAATTAATTTATATAAATATTCATCATTTCATTATGCTGTTAGTGAATCACTTTCCTGAAAATACTTAAGTCAGAACAGTAGGAGGAAAGTCCGAAACAGATCTAAAGACGCTCAGCAGTTAAGAACTCCATCCTGCTTTTGTACAGGAACTGAATTTGGTTCCCAGCACCCACATCAGGTGACTCACAATCACACACATTTATGCACATAATTTTAAAATAAAATATTCTTATGTCGGTACTCACTGTGTTATATTTTTTTATACATTAACTGAAATATAATTACATCACCTTCCCCCTTCCCTTTTGGAAATCAATATGGAGAATCCTTTAAAAACTAAAAATAAATTATTTCTTAAAAAATCTTGGCATGGGAGGAATTGGAGGGGGAGGGGGAACATGGTATTGATGTAAACACAGTACTCTTGTACGCACTTGTCAAAAACAGAAAATTTAAATTAAGAGAAAGTTTTGAGAGCCCATTGCAAATCAAGACCAACAACGTCAACTCTGTGCTGCTTGCATTGGGTGTTGGGTGACTCTATCTCCTGGAAGGTTTGACTTGAACAAGTCCAAATCACAACTCTGCGTGGACCAGTTTAAAGAGAGTCCCTGGTGATGCTGGTGATATATTGTCAGTACGCAAGCCTGCTGTGGTCTGCCTGCCATTCAGACCATCTTTCTCTTCCACACAGACATAATTTCTGTCTGTCCATAATGCGAACCCATTTAAATGTTGTAAACATATTTAATTTTTATTTTATCTTATTTAGTGTGTCTGTGTCCGTGTGTGTGTGTGTGTGTGTGTGTGTGTGTGTGTGTGTGTGTACCATAGTATCAAGCCATACTCACTGTCCATTCCGAGATAGAACCACACAGGAAAGCCTCATGATTATGGAACAACTGGAGGTGGATCTTCAGTCAAGATGAGCTCAAGATGATAAAAGACATTTCAAGACGCCTAGAGAGGGAATGGAATTAAAAAAAAAATAAAAAATAAAAAAAATAAAATAAAAACCTTCTTCTTTCCTATGTACACAGTTCAGCTAACTGTTTCTATGTTGAGCTCACTGCTGGAAAAGAGGGTGTATCAGAAAACAGAGGCCGGCTGCCTTGGCATGCACATCAGGAAAAGAACATGACTGATAGAGGAAAAGAGGACTTCGTGGGCCGGCAAGATGGCTTAGCCAGTGAAGCTGCTTGCTGCCAAGCCTAATGACCTGAGTTCGATCCCCAAGTGATGGAAGGAGAAAACCAACTCCAGGAAGTTATCCTCTGACCTGTACACATTCACATTTCCCTAGAAACTCAACTAGTCCGTTAAAGTAAAAATTGTTTTAATTTTTAAAATATAGTACTTCATACATACGTTTTAAAAGAGCAAGAACCATTGGAAGGCCTTTAGAAGAGTTTGGTTCCCCCCAGCTTTACCACTACCCGGCTGTTACCTAGCAGCCTGAGACAGCCACACAGAGCCCTCTCTCGGATGCAGCATGATAAATCCAGAAGCAAGATACAATTACGTGGAACTTCTCGCTTCATAATCTGTGGGGTTTTTTTCTGTTTCAATCTCAATGTAAAATCCAATGTGAAAACTCTGATTTGGGTGAAGGAAAGGGCCTGACAAGAGAGAGGCTCCCCCAACATCTGTGGAATTGATGCCTGGTGCTGACCACATGGCAATGGACCAGGACAGCTGTCTACCTGTACTGTCTTCCTGGGTGAGATCCTGAGTGCTTCTCAAGATGGGCTAAACTGACATGACCTGAGTGAGTGTTACCATGTGTTTTCAATCTTTATTAGAAACACATTATCCTTCCTTGGATGTATTAGGAACTGCAAGACTCATATTTCCACTACTGCGCTATATACATTCTGTTTCGAATTTTCCCTTCTTCCTCTCTGCTGCCCCCCCCACCATCACCTTTTTAATTTAACTAGAGAAAATGACATGTTAATTTCAGCTCCACCTCTGCTGGGTCATCCTCGGGTCAGCAGATTAGAGACATCAGCAGAAGAGAGAAGACATTGCGTTCCAACTGCAGGGCAGGCTGACCTAGCCATCAATCAGGCTGACGGCAGCGTTTGAACAATGACAGTCATCTGTCAGGAAGCAGGAGGTGGCGTCTCATTAACACACAGCTCACCTGCCCTGAGCTACACCTCGCTTATAATAATATCCATCATTCACCTTCAAGGTGTAGCTTTTTTCTGCTCCATGAAATAACAAGCACTCTGTTTCCTCTCTTCCTCCCCTTGGAGTTCACAAGATCTAGTTGTCTGTAACGGGAGGAGTGGACCGTTGGGTTGGGATGGGATGGGCTAGAGCAGGAGAAAGGCACTACTGGAAGGGAAAGGCTGGTACCATGGCCCAGTCTCATCATCACATGATGTCAACCCATGGTTGACATGTGGAGACAGTCATATACAGCCATGGAAAGCAGAGGTGGTCCTCAGCTCAAGAGTTCCACTTGCTCCACAGCAGCATGTTTCCCAACTGTGCTCCACAGAGGACTGGCAGGGACAGACACATTCTGAGACCAATGTTGTTAGTTTTTTGAACTTTGGAAACTCCTAGTACTCACATTTGCTAGCCACAGGGCACATTTGGCCCACATGCCTCCCAACCCCACATTTGCTCCATTCTTTCCTGGGAGACCTTGCCCACGAAGAGTACCCTCTACTGAAGGTAGAACTATGTTCTCAGAGGGACATTATCAAGCGTCTCCTTACTCAGGCCATCCCCCATCTTGGGACCTGTGCACTATTTTCACAGGTCATAAATGGATTCCTTCATAAAGTTTGAATGCCAGGCCCAACACTTTAGCCTCAGTCACATTCATAGTTAATTATAAATTACTAAACAGTCTTCCTTCTTCACTGTTGTGGAACTAAAGTCATATGCATGTGCACCATGAGCATACACACATACATTCATATATAAGCATCTATGCACACATACAAATACAAACATATACACAGACACATATACATATACACACAAACATTAATATATACACGTAGAGGGACACACACATCATCCCTTTTCAGTTCTTTAAAAAGGAAAGCAATGACATGCTTTTTTACCTGAGGAAGTTAAGAAAGACCACTAACGTGTAAGAGGAACTTGAGGATCATATAACTGAAGCCAAGGGCAGCGAGGTGACTGCAAACCAGAGGACATCAGAGTCCCAGGTCACCACGGGTCCCTCCTCAGCTTCTTTTCCCTGAAGGAATCACAGGAACATGCTCAAAGCCGATGTCATCATCATCAGAGAGAAAGAGTGGTGACGTGGAGAGAACGGCTATGGAGCCTATGTGGGGAGATGAGGGTGCTTCTCTTCTGGTCAAGGGTGAAGCTGAGGACAGTCAAAGCAGTGAGAGAGAAAAGCTCTCCACATGGTTCCGGCAATACAAGGGAGCAGCCCCTGCTCATGTGTCATCAGGGCACGGAGGTGGAGTGTCTGCTGCAGAGGCCACAGACCATGAGGATCGCATACAGCTGCTCTTGCCTGGCTCTGTCTCCCACCTAATTATAAAATGCAAAAATAAAAAATAAAAATAAAATAAAAATAAAAACCAACTTGAAAACTGGAAATCGGTCTGTAGCTCAGTTTATGGGAAAGTCTGACCTGGGATTACAGTTTTTATTCCAGTTAGCATGGCTTTTCCTGTGACAGCCACATTGCCGTGTGGGGCTTTAGCAGGCTGCCTCTTGTGATCTGTCAGGTTAACACACACCCAATCACATTCCTACGATCAAAATGACAGGATCCCAGCAGGCCCCTGGCCTCTATGGTGTGGATCAGGCATCATGGAACTTGCTCTCTTCCCCTCAGTCGGACAGGCCTCTACACATTTCTGTCTAGACATCTCCCCACAGTTTGCACAGAAGACCAAACAGCTAGGAGAAATACTCATCTACGTGGCAGTGGTTGTGGCTTCTGAGGACCCAGGTTGGAATCTCTCAGCAGCTAATGTCCCTTCCTGCTGGGTGGCTGTAAGTTCTTCCAGGGGCCCTGTGTTCATACAAGCCCCGACAGATAAAGCCCCTCTGCTAATGGCTTCCCCCTTGGTGCCACCATAGGTTAGAGATTAGCTTGCCAGACCCAATGGGACTAAGATCCCCAGAGGAAAGACAGCAAATGGGAAGGACATTAGCTTCGCCTTCCCTGACTTGCAAAAGCCGTTATCGCAGCTGCTCTGAGGGGGAGAAGAAGAAAATGCAGGCTTTACACAATTCTAATTTTATCTGTATCGCACAGGATTAAAACATTGATTTTCCAGGAGGCTACTGGAAGATAAGGGGTGGATTGGCTACAGTAGGCTTTTCTACAGAAGAAACCAAAGTTGCCTCTCGTGAGCTGTTCCTCTGCTGTTTGAGCTGTGCTCTCCCCTGATGCTTGCCATACCCCTCTCTGCATAATGGAAATTACTGTCAAGATGTCCTATTTTTTTAAACTTCTTATTTTAAATCAGCCACCTAGATACGTGGGTCAGACTCTTCCCAATCAAAAGCTGCTAGGAGCCTTTTGAAAACACACCCCAGATGCATGACACAGCTCTTCATATTTTTTTATTTATTAAGGATACTGAAAATGCAATCCCATTCTATTCTTTAAATAAGTTTCTCTCTAGCCCTTCTTCCTCTCCTTCTCCCTCCCTCTCTCCTTCTCTCTGTCTCTCTCTCTCTCTCTGTCTCTCTCTCCCCTCTCTCTCTCTTTTTTCCCCCTCTCTCTCCCCTTAATTGCCCAGCCTTTACAAACCCATCCCTGCAAAAGAAACACCCGTCTATTGCCCTGTCACACAATGCCTGGCTGGGAAAGCTATTGGGTTTATAGAAGAGACAAACATTTCAGGCATGCCATTCTGGGGTAATGAAGCATGGCAACAAAATATACCTGTGCAACATTTGATAAAGATGAGCTGACATGCCAGTCCAAATAGGTTCTTTTGTGTGTCTGCACGTGTCGACCATCATCCCTTTCATCTCGAAACAGGAAGGTAGCAATAACAGCAGCAGCTGGCGGGGACCAGGAGCAGGAGCGGCTCACACAATTAAACGTCGTTTACCTCTGGCCTTCATTTCACTCCCACTACCCTTAATTTATTTTATGTTTTCTCCCATTCCATGCAAAAAAAAAAAGGGGGGGGGAGAAAAAGTGCCTCAATTTTTCTTTCTTTCTCTTGCTATCTAATTCCTTTTACGGGGCACCGGGGAAGACAAAAGGAAAAATCCCTGGGCGTTTAGCCCTGGGTTTTAAGTTAAAATGCCTCTTAGTGGGGTTTTATGGCTTCTATTGTTTTTTGATTAATGTAATGCAAAATTCGACTCTACAGTTACACATGGTACCCCAGCCAGACAGGAGGCCAGCTGAACTCAGTACCTTGGTGTACAGAAAATGTCTTTTGTTGCTTGGTCTTCAGACAGAAAGAAAAACACAGCTAAGGAGATGGAGAAGGAGAGATCCGGCGATGTATGGAGTCCAGTGGCCCGAATAGGATGTAAAGGGTCGCTCTGAGCACTCACCAATGAGGTTATCTGAGGCTAACCTGGTGTTTGTCTGGGTTGGGCCCTTTCTTTGTGTTCCTGTTCTGTCCTTGGGCAGTCACAGGGGTCATTCATGGGTGCAGCGTGTCATGATGAATGTGGCTCTGGGCTGGCAGGACTCTGGCAACAGAAGGGTCTGTCCCGTGCATACCACACTCTGCTTTGACTCACAGAGGCCTCTGCGGCACCTGTGTTCACATCGCTGAGGAGAAACAGGAGCTTGTCCTGTTTGCAGAGGGAGACACTGGAGGAACTGGGACTGTCCACACTACACAAAGAGCCTCCCTGACTTGGTGACAGGTCTCCTCCCCAACAGAAATCGTGATGCTCACACTTGCTATAGCACAAGCTCAGTGAGATGGCAGTCACCACGCCTTTGTAGCGTGGGATAGGAAGTGTCCTCTGAAGGCTCAGGTGTTGAAGGTATGCTCCCGTTTAAAGGTGGGTTTTAGGGAGGTGAATACATCATGAGGACTCTGTCTTCAGCCATGGGCTGGTCCACTGAGGGATTCATAGCTGAACAGACTATTGGGCACTGAGGAAAGTGATACCTGATTGGGGGAAGTGGAAGAAAGGGTTGTGGAGAGCTCGTGAGTGAATGTCTTGTTGACATGAATGTCTCCATGTCAAAGATGCCAACGTCCCAGACGCATGGCAGGGGCAAAGCCTGGCTTGGTCAGGCTCAAGAGGAACGGCAAAGCCTGGTCCTGGTCTCAGTTCAGACACTGATGAACAGCTGACCTCTAGCAAAAGGCAGTGTATGCCGGCAGTACCAAGGCAGCTTCCTCCTCCCAGATGACTGCAATCTGGGACTGCTCTTCTATAGAGACCTCCTAACTAAGATTAGCTCACCCACTGCCTCCTCACTCTGTGTATAATAAATACTCTGAGCTTCCAGGTTGCTGCTGGTGTCTCTGCCAGAGCCCACAGTCCACCCGATTGTATGTCTGTGGTTTCTTCATTTCCTGTCACTCCGGTTAGGTCAATTCCTCAGCCCTACAGGTTGCAGCAGGGGATGTGCCTTCGAAAGAATGTCTGTCCTGTGAAAGGATGTCTGTCCTGTACCCCCCCCCAGCCCCTCTCCAGCTTCCATGATGGTATGATTCCACGTGCCTTGCCACAGACCCAAAACGATGGAGACAGCCCTCCATGGACCAAGACCTCTGAAACCCTGGGTCCAAAATAAATTCTTCCCAATTTAAGGTGATTTGCTCAGATATTCTGTCACAGTGACACAAGCCGCTCACCACCCATCACTGTCACTCCATGTCTCTTCACACACACACAATCCCAGCAAGTGTCTCCGTTCACCTCGCTTACAGGCGAGCAAGAGTGTTGCGTGTCGCCATCACAGAGGGGGTAATGTGGGACAAGTGTCATTACACACCCTCGGACTTTACAGTGAGCCTGTGTGACAGAAAACCAGGTGATGGGGAAGAAGGGACAGAAGGGTGGGATGTGCTACCAAGGACGGGGGTCACACCTTTGCCCCTGTGAGCCAGGGAGTTTGGCTCCCTGTTTTGCAAAAGACGGAAGATTCTAGACTTGTGAAAGAGGTGAAGGAAGTCAAATGGACGGTCACGGCCATGAAAACACGTGTGATTCAGCAAACCCTACACACAGGGCTCGCCGTTATTTCAGTCTCAGAATTAGTTTATACAGATAAAATCAAATTCCAAAATTAATAACTGAGCAAACGAACAGTGCTGTGCTAAATCTCAACAGCTCGATGATAAAAACCAGAGAGTTGAGGCTGTCAGCCTGCAGGTTGTAAGGCTTCTGGCCTTACAAGGTCTGAAGTTGTGTAAAAACCCTCACGTACTTATGGCCCACCTTGTCAAAGTCGTTACATCTTCTTCATCCTTTTAATCTTTTCATCAGAATAACCAGACTGGTGGCAGCATCCCTGGAGATGTAGATGGGGAGAGCCTGTCGTGGGAGTCGCTGGGCCAGGTGACTTGGGTAACGGCCAGCAAAGGGCTGAGCCCAGGAGGTAGATTTGGGGGAGAAACTGTGTAAACGTAGGACAAAGCCAGCTTGCTCCTTAACCACACAGATACAGTGTTGCTAACAGAAACTCCTCGAGTTGATGCAAGTACTTCCTCTGACTTCCGCTTGGAAGTCAGGTTTATGGAACACACACACACACATTTGCAGAATACACATCCCCATCCAACTGCCACCAGAATCCAGACCCATGAAGCCCCTCCCAGAGCTGTGTAACAGGTGAAGGACTGCTCGGGGTGGGGACTCTGGTGGTCATCCTTCTAGTAATCTGGCCTTTGTGTCCTGTCCCACACTGGGGTGCGCTTCTTCATGCTGCAGCTGCCTCAGTTACCCACACTTTTGTAAACTCATTGGCTTAAACAGCAGAACTTGGTTCGAATCATTTACCTGAACTGCCATTGCCCTCTCCACCCCAGGTGAAGAGAAACAGGCTACACACAGAAAGAAAGAAAGAAAGAAAGAAAGAAAGAAAGAAAGAAAGAAAGA
>CABHPR010153308.1:9418-23588 GCA_902168415.1 Peromyscus melanophrys
GAGGGAGAGGGAGAGGGAGAGGGAGAGGGAGAGAGGGAGAGAGAGACTCTAGGCAAGATGATCCTGGCCTCCAGAACAAGTTCCCAGTGACCAACTTTCCCCAGATAGACATTGTTTCCAGAACCTTCCAAACCAGCATCAACTGCGCACCAACCTTTTAATACATGGCCCTTTTTAGGGAGCATTTATTATTTAAATTATAAGACTGATAAATGGCAGAGCCAGTAGTGAACCTAGCTGATTTTGAGTCCATTTAATCACACACTGCAATGCTTATCAGGATACAGAACACACTGATGAGCTAGCATAAATGTTCTGAGCCACTCTCAGTAAGAGATAGAGACTTGGACTGGGAATGTGGCTCAGTTAATAGAATGTTTTCCTGCATATTTGAAAGCCCCGGATTCAGTCCCCAGCACTGCATAAAACCAGGCGTTAGTGCTGCACACCTAGAATCTCAGGACTAGGGAGGTGGAAGCAGGGGACTCCGTAGTTCAAGGTCATCCTTGACTACAGAGTGAATTCAAGGCTAGACTGGACTACACAAGATCCTGTCTCCAAAAAAGTGTAAAAACTCAACTTCCCTTCTCCCTGAACGGGGGCCGGGTTGTGACATGCTGTGACAGAAGAAACGCCTTGTGAGTTCAAGGTTGGATGCAGAAAATCTATAGAACTTACACCTGGCCCCATGCCTTGGAGTACTGAGTCTTGGTTCCGCAGCTAGCAAGCTGTGAGGTGGGCATGGGCTGGTGCTTCCTGCAGCAATCACTGTGAAGATCCCAACCCACAGCCAGCATCAGCCACAAGACATACGAGTGGAGAACACTTTGAGATGACTTGCCCCTGATACCATCGAAAATGGGGGTAGAACTCAGAGCAAGAACCATAGTTCATCCCAGTCAGTTCCTAGAACCATGAGAAATAATAATCCATGACTGACTTCAGGAACCGTTAGTGTGAATTAGTTCCTGTAACAAATGGCCAATCTATGTACTCTAGCACACACACACACACACACACACACACACACACACACACCTTAATTGAATTAAAAATGAGCTGCTTGGCTTGTGTGAGTTGACTCGAAACTGAATAGGCTCTCTTGCTACAAAGCCTTGCCCTTCATCTCCCTGATTTTCTGACAGGCCTTTTGTAGAAGGATAACAATGGTGCTGACTCACGATGACTAGCCAGGGCAGACTTTTCACTGATCCGCTAACATGCATTTACAGGGTGCCTCTGATGTGCCGCTCCCTGTGTCAGGCTCTAAAAAAAGACATGAGGGGTTTGCATCTATATTTCAGTGTGACTGACAAGGAAGTATATAAATGCTTTTGGGCGGACTGACAGACGGCTCAGCAGTTAAGAGCATGCACTGCTCTTGCAGAGGACCCCAGTTCAGTTCCCAGCACCCACATCAAGCAGTTCACAACTGTCTGTAACTCCAGCTTGAGGGGATCTGACCCCTCTGGCCTCCATAGGCACCTATACTCATGTGTGCATATATTATATACACATACACATAATTTAAAGATAAGTATTGAATAAGTAAATGAATATCTCCATGTACTCTAGATTCTATAATTAAATACCATAGGATGAGTGGCTTAAACAAAATAAACTTATTTCCTCCTAGTTCTGGAGGCTGAAGATCAGCAAAAGGCCTCACCCCCAGCCACCCCATTACATTGGGGATCAGATCTCGTACACGTAAGCACAAACACACAGCCTACAGCAGTAAACATTACTGATTATGATCATCACAGTGCTTAAACCAGTACAACAGCCATGGTATCTAAGGAACTTCTTTTCAATCTGGTGGCTGGCTAGGACTCTCTAAAGAAACAGACTTCGAAGGACATGGTTTGAGCTGTGTGCCACGTAATCCCAGAGAAGGACGCTTCTTGGGGCAGAAGCCTTGAGAAGAAACTGAGTTATAGAAACAGGTTTGGTACTTAAGACAAGGGAAGAAATCTAGGCTGACCCAGATGTGGACACAATACAGAAACAGTCTGAGATGGGGTAAAAAAGATGAGCTGTGGACAGACTGTGCAGAGCCTTGCTGGCTGAATCAGTCAGTTTTCTGCTGTAGCAACAAATGTAAGAGCTGAACAGTTCAAAATGAGGAAAGGCTCTCTTGGCTCATGGCTTTGAGCTTTTACTCCATGGTCGGTAGTTCTATCACTTTGGGGCCCGTGACAAGGCAAGAACATCATGGTAAGAGCGTGTGATAGAGAAAGCTCACCTTGTGGGGGCCAAAACGGGGGGGGGGGGGGGGGGACCGGGGCAATATCTGATTGTCCCTTAGATCCCCTTCAAGGGCCCTACCTTGTAAAGACTCTACTACCTCCCAGCCCTGGTGAGCAAACTTTCAACACATTGGCCCTATGTAGAACACTGAAGATTGAAACTGGGGCACTGGCCAAGTGAAGAATTTCATCTAGTCAACAATGAGAAGCAGGGAAGCTGGTGATGCAGTTAAGTTGGTAGAGTGCCTGCCTAGCATCTCCAGAGTCCTGGACCCCATCCTCAACCCTGCAGCGTAAATCAGGCATGGTAGCTCATACATGTAATCCCTGCACTTGGGAGGCAGAGGCAAAAAGATTGGGAGTTAAAGTCATTTATATAGCAAGCTTGAGGCCAGGCTTGACTACAGGAGATCCTTCCTCAAAAAGAAAAAGTCAGAGGGCTAGTGAGATGGCTCCAAGGAAACGAAGCTTGCCATGCAAGTCTGGTGACCTAAGTTTGGTCCCCAGAACCCCAGGTAAAGACTGAAGGAGAACACCAACTCCACAAAGTGGTCCTCTGACCCTCCACATGTGTGTGTGTGTGTGTGTGTGTGTGTGTGTGTGTGTGTGTGTGTGTGCGCACACGCATAAAAATGAGAACTTTGAGTGATTTTTTTTTGTGGCCTGGTCATTTCTGACTGTTCTGTGTAGACTGAGATCCGCACAGCTTTGTGATGGGCCACAGAACTGACTTGAGTTTACTCCTGAACTCAGTTGAGCACGTGACCTTCCAGATGTGTAATTGGAGCTGCTGTGCCTGATCAGAGCAGTGTCTGCCCAGGAGTGATCATCTTCCTACTCCACCAGCACCCAGTGAATGTTAGTGTGTGAACCAGAGCCAGAATGACAATGTTCTGGACTGAGGAGAGTGGGCAGGACTGTGGGAAGAAGAGGGCAGCCATCATGTTCTCCATTCACAAGAGAAATGAAATGTCTTGAGCATACAACCCAAGCAAAGTGCAGTGAACAGCTCAGCAGGCAAGCCAGAAAATCTTAATGAAGTTGATTTTTTTTCTAGAAAATAATGACTTGCATTTATTCAAGGCATGATCTAATCTTAAATAAAGTAGCATTGTGATTCAGAGGGCAGGCAGGCTGTGCAACTGGATGGGCATAGATTCAATTCCAGCCACCGCCCCATACACTTCTACCAGTGTGAAGTTTGGTGACACTCAGTTTCTATCCCTCTGAAACAATCAAAAAGCCCTGTCTGGCTACAGATGTGAAGAGAAGTGTGCAGAATGGACATGAAAGGATGGCAAAAGGCCAGCGAGCGAATTTGAAATGAAATCAGATCACAATTGGAGAGTGAGCATCTAATAATGTCATTTCTTTCTAAGTAAATACATGGGTTTGATACAATTCTAACAAACATCCACCATACAAGTGCTTTTATTTCATTGTGTTTGTCTTTGCTTTGATGAGAAGGGAAGAGACTGACAAAGTGACTTTCCAATTCAACTGGAAGAATGAATGGGCAACAGAGCCAAGAGCAGTTGAAACTGAAAAAATAATTAAGAGTGCGTTGAATATAGATGTTAAAATGGGCTATAATGTTCCAAAGATTAAAATAGCATAGAACATAAATGTTACAATATAGATTAAGGTGATTTATGTCACCAAAATCATAGCATAGTCAATGTAATAGGACAGAAAGCTTCAAGACAATCTTTCAGGTACCTGGCTTTATTTGATAATAAAAGTGACAAGTCTGCAGAGAAAGAAGAAATACTCAATAAATGACCCCGAGATGATTGATTAATATTTGCGGGAATAAATAAAACAAAATTAAATCCTCATCTCATGTTGTACGTCAATGTCGATTCCAGATTGATTAAAGAGTATAAAGTAATTTAAAAGTTAATTAAAAGTAATAAACAATCTTGACAAAGTTTTGGCAACTTATCACTTCATCACTGAAGTCTAACATCCCACTCCTTAAGTCCTGTGATTCTCACATACATTCACGGACAAGGGAGATGGCTCGGTGATTAAAGCAGCTGCAGCACAAACGTGAGGACCCAAGTCCAAATCCCCACAATCCGTGAATATTCAGATGGATATGGTGGCCACCTGTAATTCCAACCTGGGAAGGCAGAGACAGGAGATCCTCAGAGCAAGCTGGCTAGTGAGACTAGTCATATTGATGAGATCTGGGTTTGATTGAGGGACTTTGCCTCAATGAATAAGGTGGAAAATTAAGATGATTCTCAATATCAACATGAGGCCTCCACCACATATACGCATGCACACACACACACACACACACACACAAAGAGAGAGAGAGAATAATTTATGTCAGATATAAACATGTATGAGAGAGTAAACATGTATGTGAACATATATATGATATAACTATGATAAAATCCATTTCCTGGAAAACAGTCACTAAAATGTAATCAAAGCACATGTGTGTAACTATATGTGATATGCATTTAAGGTATAAATGTATGTCTATGTACATTTTATAAATGGGGCACAACCATGAGGATAGTCTTTCTGTACCCAAGGGTTTGTTTTCCATAGCTTCACTCACTTGCAACACATTAACTCACATCATTGCAAGAATGACCACATCATGTAAAAGACTTTTGCTGAGGGTCTGGAGGGTCTAGAGGCTCAGCTCAGTGACAGAGCGTACACAAGACCCTAGATTCTATCCCCTACACTACAAAGATTAAATTACATTTAAAAGAGAGACCACATTCACACACTTTTGATTACAGTATGTTGTCAGAATTGTTCTAGTTCGTTGTCAGTAATTGTTTCTCATCTCTTACGATGCCTACTGTTTTCGTTTCTTTATTTGTTTTTTTCGAGACAGGCTTTCTCTGTGTAGCCCTTGCTGTCCTGGAACTCACTCAAACTCAGAGATCCACCTCCCCTGCCTCGAGTGCTAGGATTAAAGTCATGCGCCACCATGCCTGACTATGATGTCTAACTTTTTTTAATTAAAATCAATTATAGCCGTGTGTCTAGTTTCATTCCTGATGCTACGATAAAACGCTCTGACAAAAAGCAACTTAAGGAGACTGGGGTTTCTTTTGGATTACAGTTCCAGGTCATAAGACATCTTTATTGGGGAGTCGGGGCAGAAACTTCAAATAGCTGGTTACATCATATCCATAGTCAAGAACAGAGAAAAATGAATACATGCATGTTCATTTTCTTGTTTATGCTCCAGTTCTCCACTCATACAGGTTAGGACCCCCTGCCTAGGGAATGATACCACCTATACTGGGGTAGATCTTTCTACATCAGTTAACTTAATTAAGATAATCATCTACAGACATACCCACAGGCCAACCAACTCAGACAGTCCCTTCCTGGGTGATTCTAGGTTGAGTCCCACTGACAATTAAAACTGACCATCACCGTACACAGAGGAAAACTCATACTTCATGTGGAGTCTGGAACTACAAGGCTTCAGGCATCTACTGGAGGCCTTGGAATTTATCTTGCACAGATAAGGGAGAGCTACTGAATATACGGAGAGAAGGAGGGATGGAGTGAAGGAGGGAGGGAGAGAGAAAGAGAACTCAACCATAAAGCTATATTCATTCTGGAAATTATCAAAGGTTGGTAGCCATATAATTAAAACATTTTAAATATGTTCAGTATGGTATGGGTGAGATAAAATTTTAAAATGGATCTTGGATAGGTATTGGAGTATAATAATAAAAGAGGAAATTCTTCAGTTAGTGCTATCAAGTGGGAAAACCACCAGCAAGAATAATAGTAAAATCAGAATTATAGATAGGAATTAAAACTGGAAGGAAATCCTGTATAAGCATTCATGTTGATAAGCTAGAGGAAGGTGAAATGGATTCAAAGAAAACATTTATGGCCAAAAATTGATTCCAAAAAGAATTTAAAAATCTAAGAGAAAAATGTGAAAAGTGAGTCAAAGAATGGCAACGGGCCCAGGTGACTTTACAGATGACGTCACACAGTGTTTGGGCAAACGGATGGAAGCCGATGGAACCTCTTCTTGCATGGCTCATCCATGAGACATCCAGGGAGCCAGGAAGGTGGCAAGCTTGCCCAGATGGTGTTTAAAGGGCATGCTGGAGATCGCAGCACAGCACAACAGGCAAGCCTTATAGAAGGGGCCAGACACTGCTCTCCTCTGACCAACTGGCTGAAGAATACCGGTCACACTGAATTCAGTTTGGTATGCATTGTACAAAACAGGTAGCCAAACATCAGCAAAACAAAAAGAAGCCAGTTTGCAAGTTCTCCTGAAGATGCAAAATTCAGAAGGATACAGTCTACGTGAATGCATTAATAATAAACTCACCACAGTGTCACATTAAGGAGATAAAGAACATCCCCATGATGTCATTTAACCGAGAGCAAGCCCAGATTGAATTCTTTACTTTGCTCTCCCTGTGTCTTCTGTTCTCTCCAATGAAGGTTGCCTACTCTGTCTGCTGGAGGATTCAGAATCTGTGCCTGCCTAAAGGCTGACTCATGAAATCTGTCCCTGTGTCTTTGTCTGTGTGTCTGTCTCTCCCCAACAAAGGGCTTTGCTATGGATTTATTGAATAGCACAGAAATCATCACATGTGAAGGAATACAGGTTATTTTACAGAAATCTTTAACAGGGTTTTACAAGGGATTAAGTCACTGACTCCAGCTGACCCAGATAACAGTATTACAAACACCATTGTTTATCCAGCAGTATCTGTATGTGGCATTCAACATTTATAGAGGATATTCATTTTATAAGACTGCTTTTAGCCTATACTTGCTGTTTGCAGCATGTGATTATCATAACACATGCATTGCTCTCCAGGGCAGGCCCATGGAAGAGTACATAATTTAAGATTACAGCTATGCATTAGCTTAGGTTGTGTAAATTGATTACATGGCAAATCCAAGGCAAGTAAGGTTGACTGTTACATTGTTCTCTTTGTTTGTTTTGTTTTGTTTTGCTTTGTTTTTGAGACAAGGTCTCTCTCTGTAGATCTGGCTGTCCTGGAACTCACTCTGTAGACCTGGCTATCCTAGAACTCACAGAGATCCACCTGCCTCTACCCCCTACCCCATCCCCAGTACTGGGATTAATGCTTTGTGCCTCTACATCTGACTTTACATTGTTCTCTTACAGGCAGATTAAACTAACAGGCTGAGTACACAGTAGGATACCACTGTTAAGTCTTAAGTGACCTCAAGGTATATTATTAACTTGGCTGTGAGGTCCAGCAAAAGTTCCAGTCTCCTAGAAAGCAAAATATTTTTACCGTAATGCATTGCCACAGCAGGACTGGGGAGTGTCGAACTCACCATGATCCAGAGTCATTCACAAAGATCTTTATTAGAAGACATCATCCCCCAGCCAGTCTGTCCAGGTGGGCGGGTCATACTGCTCAACAATTTTAAGTTCACATAATATCAAGCTGAGCCTCATAAAATATTTTGTCTTTTGTGTCAGACTGAACATTTTAGGTAATAGCAAAGAAATGCTGGAGTATTTTGAGTCATCATTCATTCACTCAGTCTTCCAGTCAATAAATAGTTATCCACTACCCATCTTATGGCAGCTGCTATTATAAAATAGGAAACAAGAGCAGTTGATCAAACAGAAAAATCATCTAGGCCTTATCGATCAGGCCTGCAATTCCAGCTATATAAGAGATTGAAGTGAAAGGTTCATGAGTTCAAGGCCTGCCCAGATTACAAATTGAGTTCAAGTACAGCCTGGGCAACTTAGTAAGACCCTGTGGGCTGGATGGCTCTGATGGTGAAGGAGCTTGCTGCCAAGGCTGATGACCTGGTTCAGTCTGGAGGACCTGTATGATGGACAGAGAGAACCAACTCACAAAAGTTGTCCTTTGACCTACACACATGAGCTGTGCCATGCATGTTTCCCCCAACCCATCCATGTACATACAGCATCAGTAAATAAATATGAGAAAAAATATTAAGTAAAAAGAGAACTTGAGATAAAACAGGAGAAGAGTGCTTGCCAAGCATGCACAAGGCTCTAGGTTCGAGGCACAGTACCACAGAACAAAACAAAGTTTGAAAATTCTCTGCCCTCCTGCAACTGGAGGCCATAACGATGAGCAATGGGGTCTTCTGTCCATTCCAACAGTAGGAACCTGACCTCCTTTACAGTTAGGACTCATTTGTAGGCACTCGAGCCCAATCTGGAAAACACCACATTTGGGACTTGCTACAGGATAGTCCAGCAGACTACCAGGGTTGGGGAGGGACACCAACAAGACGATGAGCAAGTCTGTAATTCCTGCAGCTGTGATGGGTACAGGATGGTTTTTTGTTAGGACTAAAGATACTGTATGTTCAGCCGGGCAATGGTGGTGCATGCCTTTAATCCCAGCACTCGGGAGGCAGAGGCAGGAGGCAGAGGCAGGTGGATGTTTGTGAGTTCGAGTCCAGCCTGGTCTACAGAGTGAGATCCAGGAAAGGCACAAAGCTACACAGAGAAACCTTGTCTTAAAAAAACAAAAACAAAAACAAAAAAAAAAACAAAAAAAGATACTATATGTTCAATACAGGTATTAAAGCTAGAACCTCACATTTAATTCAGAGCTGTTCCCTCTGTTATGATTTGAATATGAGGTTTCCTCCCACATCCTCTCCTTCCTCCCCTGCCCTCCCTAGTACCCCCACACTCTCTGCTGGTTCCCTTACTTTCCCCCCCCCCCCCCCCCCCTTGTTTTCATGGCACATATATCCATTACCCTCTCCTCAACTTAAGATCTCTTCCTTCCTCTTCAGGATCCCTTTCTAGACTCATGTTTGACACACTGTTATTTTGAAATCTTTGAGACAGGGTCTTGGGAGGCAGCCACACAGGCCCTGAGCTCCTCCTGCCTCCTGAGTGCTGGGATTGCAAAGGAATGCTACCACACCATGTTCCCCTGACACTCTTAGGACTGAGACCATGGAAAACGCTCTAGGTCATCAAGCCCTAAACACATCCTACTTCATCGCTCTGTGGGGGTTTTGGAGGTAGCTTTTGGCCTTTCAGTTATCTCTTGAGGTCTACATCTCTTTTCTAAACACCCTTTGAGTCTCTAGCCATTTCCTGGGTCTCTGTGTTTTCTTGGTGTATAGGTCTCAAGGAAACTAAGCCTGTAATGTCAGCCATTTGTTATTCCAAAGGTGGCAGATTAGAACAGATCTCATTAAGGGAGCCAGCTTCTTTGGCATCACCATTTTATTTATAGTGCAGCTGACATCTATTGAGCAGTTGATACATGCCGGGCCCTGCGCTAAGGGCTGCATGCATTATCATATGCAATCCGCATTCTGCAGTAAGGAAGGTCCTATTGGCTAAAGAGACAGGTCCTAATAAGATCCTGGCTTTATTTTGGAGGGAAGAGGGACATGGAAGGTTAATTTACTTTTTTCAAGGTCATGCAGGAGAGGCAGCTAGGTCTTGAACCTGTGTTTCACCCTCTCCAAACCTCATCACCCACCTTTACTGTCTGCTGTCTGTGGTGCAGGAAGTACAGCATTTTGGTGCTCCCAGAGATCCAAGCTTTTATCCCAGACCTGCTCTGGACTCCAGCTGAACAAAGGTTCTCGCTCACAGTGCTCCCACTGACATTACTTGAGGTTCTTTATTCTAAGTCCAGTTCCCTGGAGTCAGGTTTTGGATGAAGGCAAATTCCATTCTCCTGTCCCCCACCTCATATTTCAACCTAGAAGGCAGGAAGGACAGCAGGTCCCCTGTGGAATCTTGGGATTGAAGGACTGCCGTTTTCTTGCCCTCTGCTCTAATTCCTGTCCTGTGGAGCACAACCAAAGCACCAACGCACAACCAGGAAAGTTTGACCAGATCATTCCCCACTTACGGCCAGTTGAGTGTTCCCTTCAGCCCTCAGGAAATGTCCACGCCTTAATGTCCTAAACACCAATACCTGAATTAGTGACACAGTTACCTAAAGCGGCTCCTGGCCTTCACTCCTGCACTCCATTACCCACTCCATGACCAGAGTGAAGTCTCCAAATGGCATCATTTGAGCCGTCCCCCAACTTGGCCATACCTCGTTCCGTTATGGGGGGGTTAACGCCCACTCTTGTCTGCCCCGCCTTGTGAACTCTGCATGTAGGCTGGTTCTAGTTCATTTTTCTGACCTCATCATCCATTTATCTCCTTGTCCACGAAAGCCCCACAATACCACCCTCTCTGACCATCGACAAGCCATGTTCACAGCCTTTGTGCTGGGGACAGTCCCCCAGTTCCTCTCAGGTGCCTCCTCCAGCACAGGGTTTTCTCATGCAGGGGTCACTCTCCCAGAATGCATTCCCGATGGACCGTGTTGTCTAAAGTGAGTCTTCTGCTGCCAACACTGGTCAGGTTACACAATTTCATTTTCTTCAAGGTGTGTATGGTTGCCTGCACGCTACAGTTTGGATCCTAATGGGCCCCCAAATCCATATAGTAAAGACTTCATTCTAGTGTAGTGCTATTGGGAAACCATGAAACCTTTGGTAGGTGGGGCCTACAGGAAGGTCCTTGGGTGACTGAGGCACACCTCTGAGATGGTTGGACTTCCATCCTCCATCTACCCTCGTATCCCTCTCCCCGCTTTGTATTTCTCCTGGTGCATGGGGGTGAGTGGTTTTGTTCATCTCAACTGCTTCATCACAGCCTCAAAGCAACAGTCAACCAACTGCGGACTGCAACCTCCAGTAATATGAACCAAAAGAAGCCTCTGAAAAATAAATGTATTAGCTCCAGTATTTTGTGATAGTAACAGAGAGCTAGCATACTGTATCGCTTTGGTTGGTTCATTAGTTACATATTTCTCGACCATTTCTCTCAGCATGCAAGACCACTAAAGGATGGGGAATCCATCTGTCTTGCTCACTGCTACAGCCCCAATGCCTACAGCAGAACTTAGTGAGTAAGTATACTTTTTTTTAAAGATTTATTTTGAATTATGTGTCTGTGTGTGAGTCTGTGTAGGCCTGTGCTGTGTGCATGTGAGTACAGTTGCTCATGGAGGTGAGAAGAGGGTATGGGATCACCTGGAGTTTGAGTTACAGCATGTGAGCCTCTCAACTGGTGCAAAACTTGCCTCATTGGTAAGAGCAGTGTGTGCTCTTAATCACTGAACCATCTCTCCAGCCCCAGAAGTATCTTTAATTTGAATGACTTAGCACGGGCAATCTCCATGACTGCGGGGCATGGTGTCTGCCATGTTTTCCTTCCTGCCTGTTAGCCATTCTTCTTCTGGCATCTGCATCAGAAGTTTCCTCTAAGACTCATCCTTCAGCCTATTCTCGGTCCACATGGGTTAAGATGACGCTGATCTTCCCCATATGTCCAGGGATGGAACGGGAGCCTAGACCTCAAATCTACTTCCTGTTTATCATGCTCCTGTTCAGATGGAAACGGACCAATGAGAAACCAGCTTCAAGAAATGTGCTGCAGTTGTTGGTGGAGCTCTGCTCCCTCTGAGGTTGTGGGTAAGATGTCAGTCAGGAGCTCTGACTTCTTGAGAAGAGCCAGGCTGAGCACGGAGCCATCACTGAGCACCGCAACTGAGATAGAGACACGGATCCCATAAACCACCGCTGGGGGTCCTGGGTGCAGCTACTCCAAGTGTCATTACCTCTGCACTTTCACACATACTGACTACTGAATTTATTTGTTCATTTATCCTCTTTGAGCTAGCTTTCTGTTGACTGGGACTAAGAGTTTCTTGACCACTAAATTACCCCTCTAGTTTCACTTCTCCATGTCTGTATAAATTGGTGATTATCTTCATTATAAACTTGAAAAATCAGTTCAATCAGCTAATGGTCTGGGTTTTGCCATATAATAGGAATTTTGAAGACAAATAGTCCTGGCCTATGATGATGGCTAATAATATGGGGAGGGGATTCAGAATCTCTTCTTTTCAAATATCCTAAACATGAGCTTGTGACTATACAGGGTGCTAAGAAGTCACTGAGTCCTGGCTTCAGGCAGAAAGACGTGGCAAAGCCAAGCCTTGTCACATGGCCAAAAGTCAAGTGCTTCCAAGGATATTTTATTTTTACAGAAAACCCATAATACAACAGTTCCCCACCTTTTTGTTGTGATAAAAATATGTAACACAAAATTTGACACTTAAAAAGGTTTTACTTATTTTTATTTTATGTATACTTGTGTTTACCTGCATGTATGTTTGCATGTCACATGCATGCAGTGCCCATGGAGTCCAGAAGAGGGCACTGGATCCCCTAGAGCTGGAGTTACAAAAGGTTATGAGCTACTACTATGTAGGTGATAGGAACTCAACCAAGGTCCTCTGCAAGAGCAGCCAGTGCTCTTAGCCTCTGAGCCACCTCTCCATTCCCAAATTTGACTTTCAATCATTTAAAGTATATGATTCAAGGGCATCAATAACATTAACAATACTGTACAATCTTTACTGCTTTTATTGAACCATTTTTCTGTAATTGTAGCAAAAGATTTGTAGTGGTGGAGAAAAGCTTTCTGCTACCCTTGCTTTTCAGCCCCTTGTGACCTCAATCCACTGCCTGCCTCTAAATACTTGCCTGGTTTAGGAGACTCAAATAAGTAAACTCTTTTGTGTTGGCATAATGATGTCATCAAGGTCTGTTCATACTATAGCATGTACTGAACTTCATACCTTTTCATGGATGGATAATATTCTTCAGTATATGTGTACCACTCTGTGGTTATCCAGCCATCAGCAGATAAATACATGCATTGTTCCCACCCTCTGGCTATTTCCATACGGCAACTTATAATTACATTTTATTGATCCAAGTTGTGTTATTGGCCCACTTTTCTCTTTAAGGAAGACTGAAAAAATGGAATCTGCTTTCAACTATAGAAACAGCACCAAAATCACGACTGGTGCTTTGTTCTTTCTTTCCCTCAAGCCCATCTCAGACCAGGGCTTTCAATCTGTGAGTCTACCTACCTACACCATGTTGACCCCGATCTTCACTCATCCGCCCATCCTCAAGGGTTCTGTTTCAGTGGCGAGTTTTCTACAGTTTTCTTCAGTGCCCTCAATTGTCCTTGAGGGCATCCCTCTATCAGCTCCCTTTGATTGCATAGGTTGAAGCCCCCAGAAATAGAGCCTGAGGCAGACGTTCTGATGCACTTGACTTCTTGAAGGAGCAAGGGGCCGTGGGACACAGTGTAACAAAGAACAGTAATTTTGCAACTGTGATTTTCTGGAGAGCAGCAATAGCACCCATGAGAATTTTCTAGAAATTAACATTGTTCAGCATCACCCCCTTTATCAAGAATCTATTGTATAATAAGCCTTTTAGGTAATTCTAGCTCATTGATTTGGTTTGTGTCTTAGATTTCGTTTGCTGTGTTAAATACCTTGACCAACAGCTACTTGGGGAGTGTCTTACTTAGGGTTACTACTGCTGAAAAGAGACACTGTGACCAAGGCAACTCATTAAAGAAAGCATTTAATTGGAACCTTGCTTACCACTTCAGAGGGAGAGTCCATGATCATCAGGGTGAGGAGCATGGTGGCAGACAAGGACATCATGGGCACAGCAGCTGAGACCTCACATCTGGTCTGCACATTGTAGAGAAAGGGCAAGACAGGGACTGGTGTGGGCTTTTGAAAACTCAAAGTACCCCCACAGTGACACACCTCCTCCAATAAGGCCACAGCTCCTAATCCTTCCTGAACAGCCCACTAACCGGGAACCAAACATTCAAATATATGAGCTGATGGGAGCTCCCCTCATTCAAACCACCACAAGGAGGAAAGGGTTTATTTCATATTCCACTTTCAGGTAACAGACCATCACTGAGGAAAGTCAGGACAGGAATTCAAGGCATGAAATCTGGGAGGCAGGAACGAAAGTAGTGAGCATGGAGGTGGGCTGCTTACTGGCTTTCTCTCCATGGCTTG
>CABHPR010153308.1:23688-38873 GCA_902168415.1 Peromyscus melanophrys
AGAGAGAGAGAGAGAGAGAGAGAGAGAGAGAGAGAGAGAGAGAGAGAGAATAGTTTGTTTTTGTTTTCAATACAGAGTCTCATGTATCCCAGGTTGACCTCTAGCTCACTATGTAGCTGAGGATGACCTTGAACTTCTAATCTTTCTTCTTCTACCATTAGAGTGCTGAGATTACAGGTGTGTATAACCATGTCCAGTTTATGGGATGCTAGATATTGAACCCAGGGCTTCCTACATGTTTGGCAAGCACAATACCTGTGAGCTTACAGCTCCATTGTAGGTGATTCTAATGCATTCTATAGTTTAAGAACCACAAGAAAGGAGGACAGAGTCAAGTCTTAGCCTGATCCATGAATGACTACGGAACATACACAGTTCCTCCTTCTGCAAGATGGCTGCCTTTTGCATCCCTGTATCTGCTACCCTCTGGCTGCAAGCTGTCCCCGAGGGACATGTCATTCCTTGGGCAAGGTAGCTCCAATAAGCTGAAAAATTGTCCCAAGAATTGCAGCTGTGATTTGTGGCAGTCAGGTCTAGGATTCTGTAAACATACCAACTTGGTGAAGGGCATCTGTCCAACAGCATCTACTACAAGCATTCTTATTTTCCTAATCACCACTGTCCACTCCTTCAGACTGAAGTTCCAGGTGATCAAGAGCAATATGCCTCTTGCTTGAGTCCACAGTGCCTGTTGCAGGCATGAAGCGTAATCGCTACTTACACAATTAATGGATTAAGCAAACACTGTTTGAGTAGCTACTACATCCTGGGCACTCATCTGAGGTCGGGAAATGTAGATGCAAAGAAAACAAAGCAACTTCCTCATCGGGAAGATGAGGAAGACACAAACACACATATGCATGCATCCGAGTGTTCATGCACCCAGGTACAATAAACGCCATGGCAGGACACTAACTAGCCTGAGTGAGAGGTGAGAGAGAGAAATATGGGGTGATATTTTAGACAATACAGCTAGGGAAGGATGCTCTGAGATGGTGATGTTTGAGCTCAGAAATAAATGAAGCGACGGAGTAAACCACAAGCTATCTAATTTGTGTAAACAAAAAATTACTTTTTATTGCATCTATTTACTTGTATGTCTATATGTACATGCACATATGTGTACATGCACATGCCTACCAAGACATGAATGTGGAAAACAGAAGACAAGCTGCAGGAGGATCTTTCCCTCTATCATGTGAGTTCCAGAGACCAAACTCAAGTCATCAAGCTTGGCAGCAAGTATCTTTACCTACCGCACCATCCAGCTGTGCACCCTCACACACTCCCTGCAATTTTCAGTGAACAGGCTATCTCAGGGAAGAGAATCCCAGGTGTTAGGAATAGAGATCACTCATGGAAACACTTGGCTTTTCTGTAATGATAATTCAAGAGGTGGCTGAGAGTAGTGGACAGGTGGCTTGCTGCTTTTTATTTTCACTCAATTTTTAACTAACCCTAAATATTTACCAAAGTATGCACGCATAAGACTTAAAACCAGGCAGGTTAGAAAGGGCTGAAATGGAAAGGTAGCTGTCCTGGAGACCCTGGTCTTTCCACCCAAGAGTAGTTGGACGCCTGTGTTTGTCTTCTTTTAGCTCACTCCACTCCACCCCTGGCTTCTGCTTCAGATATGGTAACAGGATGTCAGGTCTTCTATTGACTGTTCATTTATTTGTTTTATGTGTATGAATGTTTTGCCTGCATGTATGTCTATGTACCATGTGTGTGCCTGGTGGCCTTAGAGGCCAGAGGAGAGTATCAGATCCCCTGGAACTGGAGTTATAGATGTTTGTAAGCTGCCCTGTGGGTGCTGGGAATTGAACCTGGGTCCTCTGGAAAAGCAGACATTGCTCTTAACTGCTGAGCCATCTCTTCAGGCCCCATCTTTGCCATTATTTTATAAGATGCCCAGCTTCTATATCTACTTTCTTCAGCCAAAGATACATGTCTTGATTTCTATCTGTAGTTCACAATACTGCCTTCTAGCTTCCTCCCCAGATCACAGGGTGTGGTCTCCTTAGCCTCTTAGACAGATTGTACCATAGGATCCCCTCCCCCAGCCCATCTGATTAGCAGTAGTCTAATAACATAACACAAGCTAGACCAGTTAGATTGTCAGTTCTGAATATTCTAAACTGGAGCGAAAGCACCTCAAGTTAGTCTAGGTAGAGTTCTTGGTAGGAATAACACAAAAAGCCTAACTCTAGCTTCCATCTGGAAGATCAAAGCACAGAGAAGGTATGAGTGTTGACCTTATCAAATTGATTGGCTTGAGAAGCACCTGGAGATTAGTAAATCCACCCCTAGGTATATCTGTGAGGTCATTTCCAGAGACATGAACCACAAGAGGAAGGTCTTCTCTCAAGCAGTCCATAGGCTAAGGGCCAGGAGAGATAAACATGGGAACCCACCAGCACAAGTGTTCACCCTCTGTTTTCTCCCCCTTTCTCCTCCCTTCCTGTCCCTTCCTCTCTGCCTCCTGGCTACCAAGATGTGAGCTGCCCTGACCTAGCATGCCCTCTCTATGATGGGTTGAAACCTCTGAAACCAGGAGCCGATAGCTCCCCCCCCACACACACCATCAGCTGTTTGGGTTGGGTGTTATTCTTCCACAGCAATGAGAGTGCATTGAGGAAGCAAAACTTTTTTTCTAAGAATGTAAAAGGGGGCAGAGGTGGACAATACAGAAGCTGCCAGGGATCCCAGTGGCTTTTACTTAGGGATTCCAATTCCTTGTTGAGGCCTAATTGTATTTTTGGCTTCTGTTTCCTCAAACCCCCCCCCCATATTCTTATAGCACCCTCTCCATTTTCTCAAGCTAGCTCCAGTGAGTTTCTGGTGCTTACAGACAAATACAGCATCTCCTGCTCCTTGGAGAATGAGACTTACATCATTGTCCCAAGTGTAAAGCTGATTGTCTTGTGCATGGTGGGCACTCATGAACAGTTATTGAATTGAATTAGCTGTTAACAATATTTTCCTAAGTGGAACTCTAATAGATAAGAAAAAGCACAAATAAATATACTATGATTGTTAATGGCAAGCTAAGAAATCAGCAGAAGAAAACGTCTTAATAAGAGAAACACACACCAGTTTAAAGCTGCCAGAATGCCTCCGGAGTCCCCTGCCAGATGAGCAGGATCAGAAAGGATCATTGGCAAACACCAAGGAAGCCTCTGGCTCCATTAAGAAAGGAGGATGCTTCGAATCTGCAATTGAACTGGTGAAAGAGCCCTCTAGTGGTGAGAATGAGTAATTCTCTCTAGGCCCAGCCGCAGATTCTACACACCCCTGTGCACACCTACACATTTCACTGAATGAAAGGCTGAGATCACCCCCTAGTAAGTGAGGAGAAATTATTAGGCTCTAAATGACGGGCTCCCTGCCTCCGGCTCCCACGTCAGCAGGTTCTCTGACTTGTTCCACATGCTCCCACATTCAAATTAATCTCGACTCTGGTCAGAGGTTACCAAAGATGATTGTGCGTCACCAAGCCTCAATGCAAAACTCAATTCTTGGGCATTGCAGCCATTTCTCTTCTGCTTTTTGACTGTGACTGTCCTCTTCATCCACCTGAGCACTTGGCCTTTCTCGACCGTCTAACTGGAGACTTGGTTCTATCAGCTGGACATGGTATGTCTGGCCTTCTGCCACTTACCTGAGGGTGTGGATCTGGGCTGCTGCTGTTTTGCTGGTCATCTGGTGAATAGAGCAATGGAGCACACAATTCCTAAGGCCCAAGCCCGTCCACCATCACTGCCTTGCTTCAGAGAGCATCTTTCCTACCTCTGCTGGAGTAAGAGAAGAATAAAACAGACCCAGGAATGGCCGTTTTGATCATTATTAATTATTTTATATTATTTAAACTTCTGAGAGGGAGAAGAAAATATCCACCTATCTTATAAAAACCTCCCAGGAAAGACCAACTTCACCTTCATGTAACTATGTGGCCTTTTAAATTAATAATTATTAATCAAGGTATGTGTGATAGCTATACGTGTTTCCCCAGGCACTGATGCAGGAAAGTCAGTTCCAGGCCAGCCTGGGTTAAGTAACAAGTTTGAGAGCAGCCTAAACTATATTAAGACCATTTTTTAAAAAAAGTTAACAATAAATATTATTGTATTATCAATAAAAACAATAGTGATCAAGAATACCAATAAACATGACTGAGGAGCAAATTTTCTACATAGAGGAAAAAAGACATTAAGTCACTTAAAGGAGGACTCATGCATCTTCTCCCCATTACCTCCCCCCATGCTTCTAGGATCCAGTTAGTTATGGCCCCAGCCCTCTGCCTACGTTTCATTTTGTAATATGGAAAAATTTCAGTATAAACTGACACATACATATATGCAACTAAATACATATAAACAGACCAATCTACTTTGTACCTGCATATTCACACCCACACCCACGCATCCATGCATGCACACAACTATGTCTATGTAAAACATGATCACATGACCCCAGACACTGCACCATACAGGTGTATACATATAGGGACATATCTACTTTATGTCTACAACAAATTCACAGGCATTCAGAAATCATGACAAAATTGATCACAGCACTCACTCACACACAAACACACTAGCTATACATGCAAGCCTATATGTACACATGTATGTGTTTATAACACCAAGAACCAAATCTTCAAATGACGTTAACATAAAAATAAAAACCTCAAAGTTGCAAAAAGGTTGGGAGCCAAATCTGAGACTTTTCCAGTATATTGCCCCTCCTCAGTTACCTGAATAGAAGCTCTCAGACAGCCAGAGGTGGCACAGGGAATGAATGTGCCTACGATTCCCTTCCATTATATGTTTGTCCAGTTAAATAACACTCAAATGTGACAGCTGGTTGTGGGCACATCTCAGAGATTTGCAGAAACAGCCCATGCAGCCTCAATTCCAAACACCCAACTGGGTATCAGTACTTGTCATGCCACAAGAAAATAAATGGTCAGAGCAATTTGGTGGAATGCCTGAAGTCAAATTAGTGTGTCCTTATCTATACGCTAGAGCGCATGGAACTAGGAAGTTGGTCTGTGCCGGTTCTTTTCAGCACTCGCTATTTCTGAAAGAAAGAATTCGCAGGTGTGTAATGGCATTTGTGCTTTGGGCTAGCAAGAAACCCAGACCTAATTACACCTCCTTCCAGGTCTGACTTAGAAGATGTTAACAAGTGAACAGGACTAGGGCCTTTGGAAAGAAGCTGACATTTTCAGTGCTCTCCCATCCTGAATTCACCAGCCCCTTAAATGTAAAAGTGTTAAAATATTTAACAAGTGTGTTCAGAGACTAAACCCTGGATGTAAATCCCTTCATCCAAGGTCTCTGATATATGAACAACAGTCTAGGTACATTTAGTCTCTTCAGCCCTTTAGAAGTATGTGTTCATATGTATATGAATGGTTCTGGGTCTGATGTGAGCACACTGTCTCCTGTGTAAACCTGAGCTCCGGAGAGAGGTGGGTAGACATATTGGTTTGTTTTCTGAGGAACAAAATTGAGACAGATACACACAGACATTTTTGCCCACCCAAGTGAACCGTGAGTCAGAGCCTCCCATCCCTTTAAGTAGATTAGATCTTTCCCAGCTTCAGTCTCTCCAGTGGACTCCCGAAGCAAAGAGCAAAGTTGCCTGGTTCATTGGGCTCAGGGATGAGGAGGAGGGTTGATTAGAGAATGCTGCGTTGGGTGGGCGCTGAGAGAACATACGCGCCAGAGTGCGCTGTGGGTTTCTTTCCCTGGCCCTTGTCCTTAACCCTTCCCTCTGAGGAGCCGGATCCACCGTGCTGCAGTACCCTGGAGCCCTGGTGCTGACTGCCTCGGGCTCCCGAAACTTTGCTCGGGGTGTGGGCTCGAGTACACGGAGCTCAGCTGGCTGGCTGGAAAGCACCAGGGGAGTGTTAGTGGAATGACCCTTGGCACCCCAGGTCCCTAGCCTAGAAGCTAGAAGAGCTAGGATACAGCCGCAGAAGGGAGCTGTCCCTTCAGCACCGCGGACCTCCAACGACCCTGCATCGGGAAGCGGGAGGCCGGGCAACAGGCGGGGAGCTGTCCGTTCAGCACGACGGACCTCAGCCTTCCGATGCAAGCGGCCGGCCCCCGCCCCAGGACTCTCCCTTTTCTCCAGTTTGCGCGGGGGTGTGGAGAGCAGGCGGAGAGCTTTCCTGGGAGGCTGGGGAAGCAGTGAACACTCTTCTCAGCGACTCGCCTCCCAGCAGAGCTATTTTTTGCCATCCGCCCTCACCCCCGGCACACGCGCTCGCACACACGCACGCACGCGCGCGCACACACACAGACACACACACACACACACACACAGACACACATACAGACACACACACACACACACATACACACACACGCTCACACACCAGACCTCTCCGGGTTTCTTTTGCCTTGAGTCTCCTGGGGCTGTGAGGAACCAGGCGCATCTCAAGCCGAGCTGCCAGCTGCAAGCTCCGAAGCCATGCCCAGCACAAACCCTCGTTCCCACCAAGCTCCTGAGGAATGAAAGCAACCCAGGAATCCTCTGACCGCAGCAGTGATGTGGACCAACCCCCTGGAGCCCGCACCCTCCCGAGGGCCATAGAGGACTCAGGGAATTGGAGAGAGCTCAAGACAGGAAATCCCAGCTTTTCCAAAGTCCCCGTGGATACTGACAAAAGGAGATCCAGATTTTTGGAAGAGGCCGTCCTAGGTTACCCAGCTGCAGAGTGATTCTCTCCTCTGGCACTGAATCTCCCACTCCAACCCCCAGCCGTTCAGAGTACCATGAAGAATTATGAGGATGTGTGACAGAGGTATCCAGATGTTGATCACCACTGTAGGAGCCTTCGCAGCTTTTAGTTTAATGACCATTGCAGTGGGCACGGACTACTGGCTATATTCCAGAGGTGTGTGCAGGACTAAATCTACAAGTGACAATGAAACCAGCAGGAAGAATGAAGAAGTAATGACCCACTCTGGGCTGTGGAGGACCTGCTGCTTGGAAGGTACTTACAAATTCCTCTTGCTGGCTCTGAACGATCGGCTTCTAATGTCCTGATGTGTGTTTGAGGGAAATAGAGACAGTGGAGGGGAAGAAAAACAGTTGAGATTGCTTTTGAAAACGTGTGAATGTCCAGACAATGTTTCCACTGAGGCTGGTGCTGTGTGGATGGAAGGGTTGGGTCTTGTTGATTGTTTTTGGTCTAAGCTAAATGTGATGCGATTTTGTAACACTTTAAGCAGCGTCTGCAGTTGGGAAATCTTCTAATCCCAAATCTCTAGGCATGTTGTACACTGGTTGGATCTCTGTCTAGAGAAGGAGACTTTGGATTTGTTTAATTGCATTTCAGTGAACTGGGATTATTAAGGGATGGAGGGAGGGAAGACAGGAAGGTGATGAAAGAGGTGTAGGGGGGCTGATCCAACATGGGGCACTCTGATCCGCTTTCTTTTTCTTTTTTTCCAGTAAAATCTTAGCTTCTCCCAAGTTTGGTCTAACTAGACATTGTCATGAACTTCCTTTGCCAACTGGTACTAGAGAACAATATGTAAACCCCAACTCTCACACCGGCACATCTAAAGAAAATTTCATTATGAATAAGTGTTTCATTATTTGGAAGCAAAATAAAACTGAAGTCTTGGTGTTTGCTAGCCACCTGACTTCATTCATAAATCACGCTCACAACCGGCAAATGTCTTTCCTTGACATTTAGATGAGACTAACTCTAAGAATTGCAACTCATTGTTTCTAATTTTAAAAACCAGAGGATTTGTTCTAACTAGTAACGGGGAGGGCAGGCCAGTTTTAGAATGGGAAGCTCTTCGGTAGCCTGTGTCACTACTAAACTTGCTTGCCGCATGAAGAGTGACTGTCAGCTTCACTAGGCAGTGCCTGGGTGTCACCAGGAGTGAAAAAAGAAAGAAGAAAATCAAAGCTCTGGGAACCTGTCACCTGAGGGAAACACTAGATTCCAGGGGCACTGAGGAAGGGTTTCATTCGGTTGGTTGATTGGATTTTGTTATTTCTCTGGCTCCCAGGGATTCAGTGAAGTTTGTCACAGTGACAGACAAGAAAAGAGGGGCTTCCTCCTGTTCCCCCCACTTGCTGTTGGCTCTCTCCACCTGCATTCCATGTGGCATTCTCAGGGTTTCTTGGGAACTCGCATTTATGTAAATGACTTAGGAAATCATGCTATGACATCACTTGCTAGTATAATATTGCATCATTCTCTGGCCTCCTTCCCACCACGTCCTGACGCTCTGAACTCCCCTGACTATAGCGCCACTACAGTTGATTCTGTTTCCAACGCAGATTTGCAACTGGTGGGAAACTTAGGAGGGAAAGGGCTACCTTTGTGAAGTGAGAATCAATGTCAAGTTAGAAAACCCAGGCAATGCTGCAAATGGTCTCTATACACCTAGCTAAGACATTTGTCCTTTTTAAACTCTCGGTTAACCCCGGAAATGATTGATTTGGAACTGATAGCTTTGAGTGAACATTACTCAAGCTTATACTGTTTCTGTCAGTGTACCGACAGAAATTCTGACATGATTCTCCCCTAAACATCATCAGGAAAATCTAACATTTGTGGTTATTTCTGAGCATTTGCAGTTAGGTAGCAAGAGGTCATTCACCTTGGGGAAATTCCATCCTTCCCTTTGATGTATTGGCAATAATGAATTAAATCAATTTTTTGCAATGCTGCGATTTCGTAGATGTAATAATGCCTACATATGTGGCATAAAAAAACCGAGGCTCCTCCCCAGCCAAAACCATACACAAGTATATCAGGCTTAGTCATTTATAGTCATTTTATCTCTTGGAAATATTTTGAAAATGTAAAATTAAACACAAATATTGATATCCTGCAGTGTGCCTATTTATTTAACAGTCTGTCAGACAGAATCAGGGCCTGAGTTTTCTGAACCTTTTCTCAAAGCCTCCTAAAGAGTGTTTCCTCTTCTCTTCAACATGCTACTCTGTGCTACAGTTCATACATGGGACTGGAGCCCCAAGTGTTCTATAGGTTTAGTGGGATAAATGAGAAAGAAAATTTGGAAGGAATTGAAGATGTGTTTTTGGGCAAGCCAATTCTTTTGAGAAAACTTGTTGGAGTCTGCCTATGGTTTTTCTCAGCTATATTTTACATTTTTGAAACATTCCGTTCAGTATGATGCACAAATCATTATGGGTCTGAAAAGTGTTACCATCTAAATGGGTCTAGCTAAAATTTGAAGCCAAGATTCTTCTTAATGAACTGAGTACATCAGGTGTTCAAGGAATTTGCAAGAGCCTCCGTTTTTTGCATGATAAGACACATACAGTAGCCCGAATACATCCTAAGATTTCCATCCTCTATGAGGATGAAGATAAATAGCCATCTCTATTCACTAGCTCCTGTCTGTCTCAGAACTACAACATCCTCATCTTCTGGTCCTTTAAATATCACAGGACCTGTGTAGGGAGTGTGTTATAGCTCAATTTTTTCTTACACATAATTTAGAAGAGTCCTTTTTTCATATTTTAAAAGCCATGAGACAATACGGCTATTTTGCCCCAAATAAGGGAATACTTGGGGGGCGGGGGCATGACAGCTGTCTGCAAACATATGAAGGACTGTCATTTGAGAGATTTGAAATCTTCTGTGTGGTCTCAAGGAAGCTGACGAGGGAGCTAAAGTAAGACAGGTTTTACCTAAATATAAATAACTACCTAGTGTGGAGTAGGAAGCTTCCAGAGGTGGTGAGTCCTCTAACAGCAAAAGTATTCAAAGCTGTAATAATAATAATAATAATAATAATAATAATAATAATAATAATATCAATTGTTCCCAAACTTGGCTAGCCATTGGAGTCTCACGAATAGTTTTTTTTTAATTATAGATTATTAAGCTCCACAACTACATTCCATGCCTCCATACATCTGTGGTGGATGCCCAGAATCCAAATTTCCTAAAAGCCCTCCAAGCAATTATGATGTTAGAGCCAACATCTAATGAATGTTTACACTGGGTCTGGGATGACTGTGCATGCTTGTGAGGGCCACAGCACTCAAGAGAGATGCTTTGATGGTACCTCCTTTGTCATTCCTATGAGCCAACAGAGCATTGTTTATACTAGTACTGCTTTCAACGTTTTGAAAACTTCGGTCTTTCATCTTCAGGAGAGCTCAGGGGTGTGGGTCCTATCATTACCCTTCCCTTATAGATGAAGAAACTGAAACTGGGAGAAGTTCCATCATTTGCCCAAGGTCATTCAACTTGGCAGGCAATGCCTAGCCTAAGACTTGCAGGTTCTCAGGGCGTTGCTAGAGAGCCTTAGTTCACGCTGTAGCAGCTGATTTGCTGCCGATAGAAATATTGACTTGTGAGAATGCCCAGACACATGGTTTTTTCCATTCAGAAGTCTCAGATCTGAAAACATTCAGCTTGTCCATGCATCGATGGAAGAGACACAGGAGCCACCAGACAAGAACAAACTCAGAGCAGCAAAAGATGCACTTTGAATGAGAAAGCAATCAACCTATGTAAAGATACTCACAGTGAGAAACCCTAGCGATTGCCTGACTCATTATCTGGAAAGCAGGCAAGGCATTCACAAAGTCCCCACCTGCTGCATGTTTTCAAAGGCAGCATGTGAATTTGAATGAGAATATGTTCAGTAAGCATCTCTCTCATTTAAAAAAAAAAATCACTGAAGCCCTAGATCCAAGCAAAGCAATGCAATTAGATGGTGGAGAGACCACTACCTTAGCAGTGAAGAAACCTGGGTGCTAATTACATTTCTGTCCCTAATAGTCATGCAAATTGTTCATATGGCTTTTCTCCCTTGGACATCAGTTTACTCAGTTCTAAGATAAGAACTTTAGATGAGGTTATAGCTGGGTGGTGGTGGTGAACGCCTTTAATACCAGCACTCAGGAGGCAGAGGCAGGCGGATCTCTATGAGTTTGAGGCCAGCCTGGTCTACAGAGCGAATTTAAAAAAAAAAGAAGTCATAAATCCAACTGTCCATGTGGCCTAGTCAGGTCAGGTAAAGTGTGAAGAAAGCAAGTCACACTCTTTCACCCCAGCTGTATGGTAGACAACAATAGTACATTTAGAGAGACTTATGATGACCAGAATTTATTCTCAATGTGGGGGCAATAGAGGGTAGTCAGGGACTGTACCAAGCTGGAGAGACCATCTAAAAAACAACTGTTAGTTGACTGGAATTGAGTTTGACCATGGGGACGTGTGTATAAATGGTGCCAATGTGTCAGGTAAAGAAGAGCCAAGCAGGGGGCAGAAAAATGGCTCAGTAGGTCAAGTGCTCATCACACAACTGTAAGGTCTGGAGTTGAGATTCCCCCTGCCACGCAAGTGCCAAGTGGTTAAGGCAGGCTACCTGTAATCCTGGCCAACACAGGGGTTTCCTGAGCAATCTGGATAACCAGATTAGCTGAATTAGAAAACTCCAGGTTCAGGTGAGAGACCCTGACTCAGCAGAGAAGGTTAGAAGCAATTGATGAAAAAAGACACCCAACTTCAGACTCTGGCCTCCACATGTGCACACACATCCTTGTGCACACACACATAGATACACACACATACACAACTTGATATATATACATGCATACACACAATACATATATACACAGAGAGAAGAAAGACCAAAGAAAAGTCAGGCATAAAAACCATTTGAATTTTAAAATACAAGCAAATAGTTCACCTTTCTAAAAACATGAACTCATCCAAATTGTACTTGCTTTGTAGCTTAATTTTGTCCATAGGTTGCCAGTTTTGAGCCTTAAAAATTACCTAAATGGCCTTTTAAAGCAAATTTCTGATGTTTTCATACTCAGTTCATGAATTACTCTTTCTAACTCATTGAAAGGGCTTTGGATATTAAGAAAAGAAAGCTCACTCAGAATTATAGCTCAGAGAACTTAAAATCATGGAAAGGAAGTTCAGTAAACTGCTGTTTCTGCTGCAGATGGGCCTGAATGACACCAAACATCTGGCTGAAAAACTGAAAAAAAAATTAGCCAGTCATTAGAAGTTCCCCCATATTTCCAAATCTGCAGATGGTTGGCTTTTTCAGCCAGATGGGGTTCCAGCTTTATTTATGTGTTCAGAATCCTTCAGGGAAGCTGCAAAGATGCAGTTGAGGAAGAAAGCAAGTTTGAGGGGGGATTATTGAGTATGTCCTGTGTGCCAAGTCCTGTGCCAGGTGCCTTTGGATACGTCAATGCACACTTTTCACATGTCACCCGGCAGAAGGCAAACTCTGTAAGTACAGGGGTCTTTGAGGCACACTGCCATGTATCCCTAGATCTTAGAAACAGCCATTTCTGCTCCTTCATTCCTAGATCTCACATGCCATCCTGTCGTTTCATCTAAGCCATGGCACAGAACACGCTAGAGCTCTTCCTGACTTTCTACTTCTGGACTTTCTGGTCCTTTCCATGCATTCTTCCTCCTCACCCATAAAACCCAAGTCAAAAGCAAGAAGAAAGTGGGCCAGAGTCATAAGGCAGGATGCAAGCAAATGACCTTAGCTGTGCCTGTGGGTTAAGTTAGGATTAGCTAGGTGCAGAGGTCGGAACAGGGGTATGAATAACACACAGTGTGCTATGTCCACATCGTCCTAACGTTTTTAGATACTGAGATGCTTTCCGTAGTGTTGGCAAACAGCACATGTTCAGATTCCCTCAGCAGCCGTCCTACCCATTCCTGAGAGCTCCAGGACTCCCTAAGTTCCATAGAGTGAAGAGTAAAGCCTGCCATATATGCTGGTTGCCACAGTGCAAATGCAACTGATTTGGCTGGTAGAGAAACCAGTGCATAGATGCCCAGTCACTTCCACAGTAGATGGTATCCAGATAGAAAGTAGGACCCACCTGACCCGCACACTCCCACTACTACACGTTGGATCATGACTCTGTTTCAGCCATGGACACCATCCATTTTGTGGGCTGGTCTTGTGCTCAACTGACTGATTCACATTTCTTCCCAGCTGTGCCCTCGTTGTTACAAAGTCCCCAGGCATCTTCTTTCTACCTCAAGCACAGCATTCTGTCTTCTTGTTCTGTGATTCCATCATAGACAGTAAAGGCCTGGGAAATGCCTCTGTTGGTTTCATCACTTAAACACGTATGCTGTAGAGTACAGTAAAGACCACTCACTCACATAAGATTGACCGATGTGGGCTCCTGGTATCATGTGTTGAGAAAAAAACACAAGGAACCAGGCAAAAGGACGCCAGGTTCTTCTCACGTTTTCCCAGAGCAATGTACTAGTTCACCCAAGAGACTGTCCTTTGAGGGACTGTTCTTTGTTTAATGTTTGTTTTTTAAAGAAATAGACTCAGATACAGTAACTGTATGTTTATTTAGTTCAAAAATTGGTGAAATTAACATAACATTTTGTTCAGTAGCAGTGCAAATGACTGCTGGTCAGCAGAAAAGGTAACTCCAAATACAGCAGCTTGCACTTCCCAGCATGCCGATCAGTTTTCACATCTAACTTTACAATCTTATTTCAGAATTTTGTTACCTCCTCTGTTGAACCAGTTTTATGATTGTGCTGGCTCCCTTACTGTTGAGTTGAATAAAACTTGACATCAGCTGACTATGTAAGTTAGGAGAAATGTGTTCTTAATAGTTTGAAAATTAGAAAGGCGTACTTTGGAACATGGTTTCAGAGCATTCCACCTGTATGTCATTTGCTTTGGGGCTACTTAGTAGGAGGAGAGGCTTTAAACATAGTTACAGGGTACTGGGTCAGAAACTGCAGTCTCAGCAGCATGGGACTCAGCCAGTGGTAGGAGCCAGCATGAGATGGGGAAGCCCAGTCCAAAGTCAGATATTTCACAACAAGGAAGCATGTTATTGGGAAGGGACCCTTCCAACAACCCATGTCTGTACCTTCATAAGAAAGCCAATGCATTTGAGCAGGACATTGTGGCAGTGGAAACATGTGGCGGAGAACAGTTTTTCACATCACAGCAGACAGGAAGTAGAGAGCAGCAGTAACTGGGAACTAGAGATCACCTTCAAAGGCCTCCCTCTAGTGACCTACATTTGCCAGGTAGAGGTCTACAGGTTCCAAGGACTCACCAAATGGTACTCCCTTCTGGAGAGCAAATATAGAATATGTGCCTAGGAGCATTTAAGAGTGACACCTGCCTGTCAAAGGCAGCAAACGTTTTTCAACCACTTCTTTTGCACTTTCTGTGGTTCTGTCAATAATATGTTGGCCATTAGTTCTTGATTCATTCACGTCAGAGTATTAACTTACTTTAAGATGGTAAATTAGCTTTCTTATGCCAGTGCTCTTTCCTCCCAAAGAGGTGGTCTTCCAGGGAACTACCTTGGGCTCTAAGAAAAACTGTTCATAATATACAGGATGTGTAAGGAAGAGAAAGCATTTCTCCTCTGGGTTGGATTCCTGTTCAGGCTGCAATGGCTACACATTTGCACACGTGTCAACCTCAGCAAGGAGATGGAGGGGAAATAGCCGTGTTGAAAGGTACATGACAATGAGTATGACATGGTCTGGGATGACGAGAGTCTCTAAGTTGAATGAAGCTTGGGTGTCTTCCTGGAGAAAGATATCCATTCACTGAAAAGCCTTTGGCCCATCTGGACCATACTTGTAAAAAAGTCACAGTACCTGAGTTCTCTTGACCTTGGAGTCCAGCAGGGACTGAGTGTCAGCCCCCACTCCACTCACCAGCCATGTACCTTCATGCAGAGCTGAGTCTATCTAGTAGGAAGAGAGGCTTTAAACATAGTTACAGGGTACTGGGTGGGCAGCTGCAGTCTCAGCAGCATGGGACTCAGCCAGCAGTAGGAGCCAGCATGAGATGGGGAAGCCCAGTCCAAAGTCAGATATTTTACAACAAGGAAACATGTTATTGAGAAGGGATCCTTCCAACAACCAATGTCTGTACCTTCATAAGAAAGCCAACATGTGAGGCCTCACCACTCAGGCATTAGCCAGACAAGCAGTAACTACAATGAGCTAAGTAAGAGAAGTGTAGGCCTCTTCTCTCTTAGTGTTCTGGACACAGTTCCTTAAGGGAAATGGAACTGCTGTCATCGGGAAACATAGACCATCTCCTCGAAAAGGAGAGCCATTGAAAGATAGATAGATAGATAGATAGATAGATAGATAGATAGATAGATAGATAGATAGA
>CABHPR010153309.1:1508-42944 GCA_902168415.1 Peromyscus melanophrys
GTTCATCTTCTCACAAAGTTGTTGGGAATTTATTCACTTCAGAACAAAAACAGCATGCTCAGAAATACCACAGACATAGACTGGACCCTGTAGACCTAACACAGCAGAGAACATGCACCCTCGTGCTATACGTGAGCTTTGGCAACTATTATGGTCCCAAATCTCTGTCTTTTCACACACACGCAGCTGTGCATGCTTAAATCTACATATCGCTCCCCAGCACTGTACTAATTCTCTTTGTGATAATCTAAATGATTTTTATAAAAATGAGTCTACTGAAGATTTCTGTTTCTGTTTCATTCTATAAACACCAGTAATCCGTTATTACCCAGCATCATTCCCATAATAACATCAATCTTGGAAGACACTATTCCAATGCTGTCATATCAAAAGTATCAAAAGTTTGGTGTTATATGAGGAAAGAGAAAGCATATACCCTAGAGCATATAGTTATTAGAGGTGTTTTGGTTACACCCATGACAAAGGAGAACAAATTATCTTTGTGAAATAACAATTTTCAATCATAAAATCTAACCAAATCAACTGATATTGATTAATAAGACCTTTTGGAATTGATAGTTTACTTCTTTAGTCAGGTAATCCTACCTCATGTTTAGAAAAAGAAAAAAAGAAAAGAAAAATAACCTCATGTCAATAAATTTGAAATTGTGGGGAAATGCTGTTTAAAACGTTCCTAGACATGACGATTATAAAAGTTGAATCTACCCACTGTGATTAATTACATTCATGTTAAAGATATTTGTAGCCCTTCTTCATGATGTTCCATCACTAGGGGAAGATTGTGCGTTCTCCGTTTTTTAAATCAGGCATGACCATTGACCTGACTGAAATGTAAATGGAGCTATGTCCTCCCCTCAAGCAAAAAACTTCCAAAGCCTACACTATCCACTATGAGCTGTTTCCATGTGCCCAAAAAAAGAGAGCTCCATTGTCCTTGTTTACTGTCATAAGGCAATGGGGTTCAAAGCCAAGGTGACCCCTAAAGGAGAAACCGTGTAAGATCACACACCTTTCTTTGTAATCCACTCAAGTAATTAAGGTCATTTGTTGTTTTATCAAACCTGGACAAAACAGAAGAAAATTTCTCACTCAGCTATAGGAAACATGACACTAAATAACAGAACATTAGTTTTAGGACTACAGGAAAGGATATTTCCTACTAATGCTATATTAATAACATTGTCTGCAGAACAGTGTATTTGATCTCCTAGTTGCCCTGTAAGCCAAGAATACAAAAGCATATGATAAATAGACAATGAATAGCAAAAGGTCTTTCATATGTTCGGTATCAACACATTTAAAAGAAAACAAAATGATCATTTTCTCAAGAGATCTGACATTCAAATGCACAATCAATCAAAGATGTCAACAATGTTGCTGAATGAATAACATAAAAAATCAATGTAGAACATAACTTACATACTCAAACAACAACAAACACCTAGGAAATGAAATTTATTAAAGCTTCCATTTATAACAAAATACTGTAAATAAATCTAACAAAAGAAGCCAAGAAGAAATGCTAAAATACTATTGGGAAACACAAGCAAAGACTAAATGAAAATCTAAACCCAAAAATTAATCTATTAAATTATTCAATTACTCTCAGGCTCACAGAAGGTCAGTTTATTGAAGCTAACAAATCCAATTTTCTAATGTATAAGACTGAAAAAAGACCCAACAATATTAAATATAATATCAAGGAAAAATAAGAAAGATTGAAGACAAACAAATGCAATACTGAAGAAAAGTAATAAGATATGGATAGTCATCCCACTGACCTTGGCTAACTATAAAGCAAAAACAATTGAGACCACGCCATACTAGCATGTGTGGAAGATGGAAGAGGACAGGGCAAAAGAAGCCCAAAAGCAGAGCGATACAGGCATGAGGACTTAGTACATGTGGGAGATGAGATGTCACATTTATATCTTCAGGATCAGAAGCATAAACTATGAAACAGAAGAGTATAAATAGACCATATTAAAATTTAATATTGAAAACCATGATTAAGGAAAACAGAAAGGAGGTGAGAGAAGAAAGAAGGGGGAAATGGAAAAGGATATTTAACCTCTATATAACCAGAAGAAAATTAATAACCAAAATATGTAAGTAAATACAGACAAGCAAAACAAATCCAACTAAAATAAAGTGGGCAAAGAACAAAAATAAGTTCTAGAAAAGAAAAACAAAATATCAATTAAGCCTATGACGATATGCTTGCTAGCTAACACATTGGTAATTAGTGATACTTGAAGGTAGATAAGATACAATTTCACACCCCTCAAATTGCTGGCCAAAGCTGGCACATCTGACCACATGGTGCAATGGAGATTTGCGTATTCCTGCAAGGATAGAATTGTGCAGTTGCCCCCCAAAGTAATCCACTCTTATCTGCTAAGATGGAGACAAGTCTTCCCTTTGACACAGCAATCACAATCCAAAATACACAGGACAGAGAGACATGCATTCCACATAACCATGAAACATGCACAAAGAGAAGCTTTATTGTGCCATTTTAAGAGTGACAATTTCATCATTTATAAAAAAAAAAAAGGGGGGGGTGACTTGTAAGAAATAAATTAATTACAACATACACATTTATAGATCAGTACCTAAGATACAGTGTGTAGTCAGTGTTAGCAGTTTTAATAAGCCAGCCTTTAAGCCTCCATTATGTTGATTCTCAGTAACTACTGTACTATGTGCAAGATTTCACATGTTTTCTTACAGAAACATTCATTTCTCCCCAACTGCTGACCTCATTTAATGACTATTTCTCTTGAATGAGAACAAGTCAGTTTGCCATATAATACAAAGACAGCCAGGCTGGGATCTGGGTGGGACTTGTACATCCTCTGGGGTCATGTTTATGTTAAACCTTTTGTCCAAGGGTGAGCTGGGCAATTATCCCAGCCTACATTTTTCTCAGTGAGGTCTGCCAAAGTTCTTAAATTATTTTGATACACCAATCAACAGATGTTAAATCAGGTCGGGTGGCATTTTAATTGTGCCCCTTAACAGGACTTCTAATTGTAAAGTTCTACTGTAAATAAATATAAAAGAGAAGGGAAAATAAAGAGAGGAAGGGAAGAGGGCAGGGAGGAATAAAAGGAACTAAAAAGGGGAAAAAATAGACTCTAAATATTTCTTATGAGGAAAAGCTGAAGATGGCTAACAAACAGAAACGCTTCTGGCTTCTCACCCAGAATTTAGCAGTACAAATAAAACAAACAAGCAAACAAACAAACAAAAAATAACCTCACTATGTAGCATTGACTGGCCTAGAATTCACTATGTTGACCAAGCTAGCCTTGTACCTACAGAGATCTGCTTGCCTGTGCCGATGAAATTCTGGGATTAAAGGCATGCACCCCACACCCACCCAACATGTAGATGTCAGCAAATGTCTTTTGCCCTCATCTATAATTATTTTATAAACTCTTTTCTCTGAGCTACACATATAGCCTCAAACTCTTAATCCTGTAAACTAATTAACGTGGAGGCTTAATATGTGCTAGGATAGTAATGTTGCATACTTACCTGAAAACTTACTGACATTTTTAAACGGCCTTAGGAAATAGGCACCATTTATTCACCAGTATTTTCAATGAGTCTATGCTCTCTCTTGTACATTTGTCACCCTGGGCACTCAATGTGGAAAAATCCTGAGAGTAAACTGTGAGGGCTCTGCCAAGTCTTACTGAGTAACTGGACCACTTGCCAGTACAGGAAAAGGAGGCTCTACAAGTACTCTCCAAGCCACCTTCGCTGGCTTTACTCACAGAGGAAATTATTTTGATTAGTTGAACAGAAAGGCTATAAAATTTTATTAATAAGATATACTTATTACATAAATATGTGTATTTTATAAATATTTATAAAGCAGGACAATGTGGCATTTACCCACTTAGTTACAAATCATTACTTGATTTCTGCTTCACTATGAATTGTACAATTGTAGTCCCCAATTTGTCTCACCATTGTTAAAGCTAGAACTTGTTCTTGTTGTCTTTTCCAGTCTTTTCCTACTTCCAAAGTATGTACCCGCACATGCGCGCGCGCGCGCATGCACACACACACACACACACACACACACACACACACACACACACGCATGCATGCACGCACATATGTACACACATATTCATACATATATATACACGCACACATGCACACACATACACATTCATGCATACATACATGCACACACACACCACAGAAGATAGATATATGAATGTAGAATACAGTTAATTAGGGTCACTATGCTTCCCAGCTTCAACTAAAACACCATCTTTTCCTTAGCCTATGAGCCCAAGCTTTGAACAAGCAATTCATTAAAAAAAAAATCATCTTTCCAGTAAACTCATTTTTTATTATTTTCCATTTACCTTTATTGACTCATATACCCAATATTGCAAAAGCTTTCTAATGAAAATTATAGTTTTTTTTCCATTGTTTAGAAACTTAACTTATGTTTTATAGGAATTTATAAGGTAATATTAAAAATAGTGCAATAAAACAGCAATTCTTGGTTTAACTATGTAATTACTTCATATGTCCACAAAAATGTGATGGAAACACAGGTCATTTCTAAATGCAAATCATTTGAAAGACAGCAGTATTCCCAAGAGTTAGATCTTTAATCTGACCATCTCTCCGCTTTACTAAGTCTTTCATTTCTGTTTTTTGTTCTTTGGAGATAAAGTTCCCTAGAAGATTTTTGTCATTGAGGTTTTTCATATATCAACAAAGAACAAGAGAGATTTTTTTTTTTTTGCTTTTGTTGAAATGACATTTTAGTAGTCTTTAAACTAATGTTCTTTCCAACCCATTAGGATAACCAACAATCCTCCCCGCTATTCATCTGGGGAAACTGTTGCAATTTCCTCTTTGTCTGTGAGTTGTATCAACTATTGTAGTTAGTTCACTGTTCTTGATCAGCAGGTCCATTGTTCCTTTTAGCTATGTTCCTTCCATCAACTATGAACCTTTTAACATTACACAATTTTAGATGTTGCATTATTCTTCCTTTCATAGTCAGTTAATTCCTTCTGGACTGTTCAGTTATCTACAGACTCCCTACTTTGAGCACTTCCCCATTGGAAGTGGGCCATACTTATTTGTTCATACTAATACAGACGTTCACTTAGTGAATTTTTTTTAATTTTTATGGAAATCATTTTCCCATACAAATACATTTTGATAATACTCATTTTCTCAACTTCTCATAGATCCTCCTCACCTCCCTATCCACTCAACTTCATTCTCCATTCTCTCTCTCTCTCTCTCTCTCTCTCTCTCTCTCTCTCTCTCTCTCTCTCAAATAAAAGACATCCAAACAAGGAGAGAGTGTCTTCCAAACATAACATGACTGATACACATATGAACCTACACAGATTGTGACAACAGTATGCATACAACCTGCATGAGTTCAAACCACACAAAAGCCCACCACTGAGAAGTGGACGTGCAAACTGTCCCACCACTAACCAAGAAGCTATTTGCAGGTTGGTACATGCTGTGAAAGGGAATTATTGCCTTTCTCCAGTGGAGTGTCTCTGGGTGTATCAACTATATTCCAGGGCAGGTGCCATGTCCAGAGTAATTGGCCAACACAAAATAGACTCCATGGAGTTTGGGGGTTTTAGTTTGTTTGTTTTGTGTCTGCACTCGTGTGTGTGTGTGTGTGTGTGTGTGTGTGTGTGTGTGTGCGTACTTTTTATTTTGTTTTGTTTTCAGTGTGTTTTAATCAATGTCTTAATAATGCCCTTTACCAAGGAATTTTTTAAACTTTCTAATCCAATGTTTTTCAGAATTCTACAAGGAAGGAAATTCACTGGTAAGAAAACGGAGATTCAGTGATTAAGGAGTCACAAACTTGCACTTAATCATATAGTTGGTAACTCAGACACCAGCACCTTGTCAATCTGATCCCAAAGTTGGTCTCCCCTAAACTTTTACTAAATTGTGCCAGAGAAATTCTGCACCGAAGTTGCCCAGAATATTTGGTGAAAAAAAAGGACTAATGGTCCTTTCAAAGGCTATCTAAATTGGCAACTAAGAAGAAAGGAAATACACATTTTTCAAACAAGCCCCCAACGTTCTTTTTAGTACATAAAGTTTCAGAATCACTGAACTGTTAGACTCATATTTCATGATTGTTCTGTTTTTCTATCAGCAACCACAGGATCTGGCTCATTGATAACAAGTATTTGATAAACTGAAACTGAATAAGTCTACCATAAGGAAAATGTGTTGCTATTGGTACAAGTGTCTTTGACTCTTTAGAGAAAGAGACTATACAAATCATAATGTGATTAGTATTTTCATACTGAAGCTGGGTAGCCCAAACTCTAACATCATCCAACTTGGTGAGAGACACACTCATTATTCTACACTATAATAAGGTTGTGGTACAATGGCCTTTCTTACATGGATATTTGTTGGGAGGATGATACAAGAATGTCTCAAAACTGTCCATAAAAAAATGACATTAACTTCAGAATGAAGTGTTTGCCCCTTGTCACACAGTACTGGCCTCTGTATCTGTAATCTTATGAGTTTTTCAAAGTCTTGTTATGAATCATTGTCCAAAACAATCATGCCCTATAGGTACATAAATTATGTGTGCAAATAAAGTCACAGCAAACCAACATCAGCACATGGCTTAAATAGTAGAAGTAGCAGAGGGTTGGTGGCACACATCTTTAATAATCCTAGCACTTGGGAGGAGGAGGCAGGTGGATCTCTGAATTCCAGGCCAGCCTTCTTTACAGAGCTAGTTCCAGAATAGTCAAGGCTATGCAGAGAAACCCTGTCTTCAAACAAACAAACAAAAAAACTGGTGGAAGTAGTGGCCATCAAAGGTAGCATTAGCTGTTTGTTTCTTAGTTTGTATGGAGGAAAGGGAAGATGAGCGTGTTATGCCATAGGTAGAAGGGACCACGCTGCTCTCTTCATTAACCTTCTGCTTGGCTAACAATAGGAAGTGTGAAGACACTCTTCAAGGTAACGATAAATTTTTCTACATCAGTGGTTCTAGAGAAATCAAACAAGTCAACTCTAAAGATTCCAGTTCTCTTTATTTGCTCAGGATATTTCTGGCTAAGTTTTTGTGAAGGCCGAGAGACTGGGAAATACCCATACTTGCTTCTACTACCATGTGTCAGTCTGGTTCAGAACAAAACTATAAGACAGCAAGAAGAGAGAAAACAAGATTCGTTTGCAGGATGATGGCCTTCAGGAAGGAAGCAGCCTGTGTGCAAGTTGCTAACTCAGTAACAACCCAAGTTTCCCGGGGCCCCTTCTTTAGGAGCAATAACAACCTGGTCATTGGGCCGCCAAATAATTAGTAAACCTTCTGATGAGCTCCTACCTGGAGATGTTTCTGACCTGTAAGTTTCCACTTCTTGCCTGTGTACAGAAACATCAGACGTTGAGTTCCTTACCATCGTTTTGAGAGCATAATTCTAGAAAGAGCCTCTGATAATCATATTTGTAAGTCTCTTTCCAAACTATACTCCAAAGCGTGGTTACACTTGAAGTGAAATAATTTTATTTTTCATCTTGCACCAAGTAGGCTACAAGAATAATACAACTCAGTAAAGGATTCTGAGAGTTTACATCATATTAAAGGCTTTGAATGCCCATATTTATCCAAAGCCCTCCTGAGGTGGTTTGAATAGGAATGGTTCACACAGGCTCTTGTATTTGAACATTTGGCCCATAGGGGTTGGCACTGTTAGGAAGACTGGCCTTGTTGAAGTATGTGTGGTCTTGTTGGAGGAAATGTGTCACTGTGGGGGTGGGCTTTGAGGTCATATATGCTCAAGCTGTGCCCAGTGTGGCACATAGTCTTCTTCTGCTGCCTGTAGATCAAGATGTAGAGCTCTCAGCTCCCTCTCCAGCAGCATGTCTGCCTGCACACTGCCATGCTTCTCATCATGACAATAATGAACTAAACCTCTGAAACTGTAAGCCAGCCCCAATTAAATGTTTTCCTTTCTAATAGTTATTGTGTTCATGGTGTCTCTTCACAGCAATCAGTGGTGTGCTGAGACATCCATGAAACAGAAAGACTCCAAAATAGTTTTCACTTCCAATAAAGAAGGCATCATGACTCACAGTCTAAGAGAGAACACTTGTGTTCTTGGAAATATCTACTTTAAATACTTAGTAGTCTCAAATTACAAATAGATTAAAGAATGAAATTTAGAAAGTGAGTATAAATGTATTTAAACTAAAAGGGTAAAAGAATTTCCTGAAATAAAAATAATCAAAAGGGACATGACACAGCTGTTGGACTCATGAACTCACAGCAGCTGTGGTTACCTGCCCAGGACCATCTATGGGTGGAGGTGGAGCTCACAATTTTCCACCCATAGCTAAAAAGTCATTAGCAGTTAATGGTGACTGGAAGAATAGTCACTTTTCTTAGGGAGAGTTGCCCAAGCTCTAGTGGATGGTTCCACACCTACACACATACTGCAAGAACTAATTAAGGCAGAGTAGGATATTTTTAAAAAGAAACAAGATCAGGGAGTTTGCAAAGGGAAGTGTTGGGGTGTGGTTAAGAGGGAGCAGCATGGAAAAAATGGTGGAGGGCTGTGGGGGTCCTCTTCCCCTCTTGACCTGTTGGCTATCAGGTCAAGAGGAGAAAGAGGCAGAATGGGCAACAGGAAGCTTTGGACACAGCCCATGAGCATGGACAGAGGGAGTCCTCTGGGAAACAGACTTTGGTGAATCAGCTCAATTTTATTCCAGAGTATAAGGAATATATAGGATTGGGGAGCCTGGGGACAAACCCTAATTTGCATTAAGTGGCATGCTCTTATCACAAGGCTTAGTATGTGGCAGTAGGTTCCTATAGCAGAGCTCTTAGCATAAGTCTTCTCAGCAGAGATCTGTGTCAAGGGTCAAGCTAAAGATGAATCAGGTATCTGGTTTAGAGACAGCTTTTAGATAAAGTCAGTCCTCCAGGCCCCTGAACATTCTGAGGGAGCTCCATGTTGCTGAGCTATTGAGATAAGCTGCCAGGCCATGGCAGACTGTGACCTCTAACAAGTCAGCAATATATTCCAACAGAGTAGATATAAATTTAATACATGGTATATGTCTATAAAATTCTTAAAATATTAAAACTTTTATTAGATAATTTGAAAATTTTAATAACTTTGAATTTTAGTTAGGGTTTTATTACTGTGAAGAGACACCATGACCACAATAACTCTTACAAAGGAAAACACTTAATTGGGGCTGGCTTACAGTTTCAGAGGTTTAGTCCTTTATCACTATGGTGGGACATGGCAGCATGCAGGCAGACATGGTGCTGAAGGAGGAGCTGAGAGCTCTAGATCTTGATCTACAGGCAGCAGAAGGAGACTATGTGCCACACTGGGCATAGCTTGATCATATATGACCTCAAAGCCCACCCACACAGTGACACATTTCCTCTAACAAGGCCACACATACTCCAACAAGGTGACATATCCTAATAGTGCCACTCTGTATGGGCCAAGCATTCAAACACCTGAATGTATGGGGGCCATGCCTATTCAAACCACCACACTGTGCAACATTAAAATATAGACATGCAAAAATTGAATAAAATCTGGGTAAAAGTTTGAAAATGCTTTTTCTTAATTTAAGATTATATTTATAAAAAAGAAAAACACTAAGGCCTCATTAACAAATGAACAAATATGATGGTTTTTAAAGAACAGAAAAGGGATAGTAAAAATTTGGAGAACATAACTGTATTAAAAAAGAAAAACTACAAGTAATTAAAATGTGATATTTATTTTAACTTACCAAAAAAAGCAATAATGATAATATTATTTGCAAAGCTCAGTGTCATGGGCACTCTATTTAATTGCTAGTAAGAATGGCAATTGTTAGAGCCTTTCTGAAAACAATGTAGTGGCATATTTTATAAGCGAGGATTTCCACATCTGTGAATTTGTTATAAGGAATATTCTGATCCATCCATATAATAGAATATTGAATAACCAATTACAGAGTTAACTTAATATATTTAGTTCATAAACATTGTATAGAAAAAGCTGATTGGCCATCTGGGAGATTATCACGGGGACTGCCTGACAAAAGTATCTGTGTACTTGGGCCTCGGCCACCAGATCCTCCATGCTAATAGTAGAATTCAGGTGAGAGTCTTTGGGGTATGTGTTATCATGACTCTCTTTCATGGTGGCATTACACCAGCTAACATAATTCAGTAAGACTCCGTGTTCATGAGGCTGGATCCCAACAGAAACTCTACACATCAAAACTCAAATACTGGTTATCAGTCATTCATGCCCTACACAGTAGCTGGGAAAATTAAGTCTTGTCCACACAACTCCACAGAAAAGGGATTGCCTAGAAGCTCACACTGAGTCCCACTTAGACTCTTAATGTCTGCACCTTTTCCCTGCTTTGGTGAGTTTAATCTGTATCCTTTTACATGTTTAAACTGGCAAAACAAAAATGTATGTTTCAAGTATCTTAAATGTTTCTATGATAATACTCTTAGAAACAGATTATAAACTGTTTATAAACTCTAAACTTTATTCTAAACATTTTATTTTTAATAACATTGGGGGGGAGGGGAAGTATGTGCGTGTGTGTGAGTCCAGGTACCAGTAGAGGTCATAAAAAGGCACCAGATGCCCTAAAGCTGGACTTACAGGCAGTTGTGAGCTGCCCAGTATGGGTGCTGGGAACTGAATTCAGGTCCTATGCAAGAGTGGTACTCCTTCTTAATGGTTGAGCCATGTCTGCAGACCCTCAACTTTATTTTAAAAAACCCCTTTTAAATGCTGGAAAGCAGTAAACTTCCTTAAATCACTAGCAAATATGTCTCCAGTGAAGCCAACAAAACGAGTCTCCTTCCATTTTAGAGAAACGGCTGGTTCTTCCTGTTATTCTTGCTTTAAGTGTTATTCTCCCCCCCCCCCTCCCCGGTTTAAATACCACACAAATTGGCCCTACCTACAAAAAAAAAAATTCATCGGTGTTCATCTTACCAGTCATAGTTTCCGTCTGAAAGTTTTGTTTGGCAATCATAACTTTAGCCACACATTGGATGGATATTCTGCATTTCATCAGACCTAAAGAAAAAGTGTAATTACGTATGTGTCTAAGCATTTTCAGTCCTTGTTTTTTATTAAGGACGCTTCTTTCCTCCTACATTCCACTCACAGGTCCTCTCATGAGGGAACAGTCACATAAAAAATGATACTGTGGGAAAAAAAACACACACACACACACAACAACAACAACAACACTAAGAGGAACTCCGAATTTTGAAAGTCAACGAACCCATTGTGCGCTCCTCCTTCCCTCCACACTTCCTTTGTCTCCAGGTCTTTGTGCTGATCCTCACAGTCATTCCAAAACCATACTGTACTATGTAAGCTAAAACTCCAAATCGGTGGATATTGAACTACGGGATTTGATAGGAATTTGTGTTATATACAAATTGGGAAAGCAAGTAATCATGTTTGACATTAAAATAACACAAAACAAAAGCATTAAAATAAAGCAATAGACTGTGTGGAACAAAAGCATTAAAATAAAGCAATAAACTATGTTGAAACAGAATTCTGCTTGAGGGTAGGTGCTGTCTTTATCTAGAATAATTTATGCCAGGTAAGAATTAAGACTTTTCATTGTATTGCTTTGTTTCAGAACAGTGTGATCTGGTCGCTTTGTGGTACTTACTGAAAATGCCACTTTAGAGATAACCATAGATACTGACTTCTGGAACCAAGTACTGTTTTACTCTTATTTTCTCTATTAAAACAATTATTCCCAGGACATACCTCTGATTTCCTCTAACCATTTTCCTTTAATCTAACTGAAATGACTTCTGAATGAATAACTAAGAAACTTTTCTTTGTTTTGTTCTAATCTTTCAGCTGTTTCTTGTTGTCTGTAAAGTTCATCAACTTTCCTTCTGACATTTAAGGCCCTATAGGAGACTCTAAAACAAAACTTCACTTCCATCAGCTTTCCTACATCTCTTCAGTCACATGAAAATCTTCCTTCGTTGATTGCTTCCTTTTACCTACATTCAGATCTGGGCCATTCTTTAAAGGAGGATGTGGTATCAATAATGAGCCCCAAGAGCCTATGTGTTAAAGACTTGATCCCTATTTGGCACTATTAGGAACTGGTGAAACTTTTAAGACCTGGAACCTAGTGAACAGTCTTCTGGTTACTTGGTATGCCATTGAAGGGGACTGTGGGACCCTGGGCTATTGCTCTCTCACTCTCATCATAAAGTCAACAGCTTTGTTCTGCTAAATTCTTCCTACCTTGTCCTGATTCACTACAAGTCCAAAAGCCACAAGACTAACTAACCATGGATGGAAACTGTAAGCAAAAGTACCCTTTTCTGTTCAAAAGACCATTGGCTGGGGTCTGTTATAGTTACTGAAAGCTGAGTAACACAGGTGGTAATCCAAGCCTGAGCTGATAGGATAAATGGCCAGAATAAAACACCACAGGCAGACTCTCAGGGCAATTTAATGCTTATTTCTTGAGAAGTTAGTCCGCAGGCATTTAAACAAAATGATGAAGGAAGGAAGATAAATAAAAATAGTTGCAATACATGGTATTGTACTACTAGAATGCTTCTCATTTATGAATACTGTAATCTCATGAAATAAGAACTTTTTAATATTTTTTCCTTTATAGATACACTTGTCCCATTTACAAGTAGACAGCTAGTGGACATACAGTATTTACTAACAGAGTAAGCATTTGTAGTTTTCATTGATTATCATAGTAATATCTTCTTTTATTTTATAATACATCTTAATATTTACATTTATAATTAAGTGTAACTCTTCTAGCAAATATTAAGTAGATAAGTCATATTAAATATAGAGAGGATCAACTACAGCACATATGAGGAAAAGTGTAAATCAAAGGGGAGCCGCTTTGAAAACAATTTAGCATCCCTGGAATGATGGGTACTTTGGGGTGTACCAAATGATTACATTTGGAACTTTCATGGATGCTGTATACATTCTTATATACCAAGTAACATGCTTCTAAATGATTACAAAGCAAAATTTTCAAAAAGTAAACAATTTAAAATAATGTTTCAGTAAAACTTAACAAAAGAAACTCATTGGGAATAGTTACATAGACATGACCCTACCTCAGATTAATGAGCAGGTGAATAACAGCTAACAGAATGATACAGCTGTAAAAAGTCAAGACTATAGTGAGTTTGGTGGGTTCTTTACTTGGTTTTACTTCATGAACTTCTCCTCATCAAAGTTCTCCAAACAGTAAACTTAGCTTGTTGAACACATGGGAAGAATTAGACAGAAAATCTTTTCTTTCACGTTGTCATGGCCAGAAAAATCTCTTTGTTTAACTAGAACACTGTCTTTGACCTCAAATTTGCCACAGAAAATTTGTGGGGAGATGATTTGTGATAAATATCAATTCATGTTTCTGCTCAGCTTTTCAAAGGATTTTGCAACAATTTCATTGCAGTTTTCCAGAACTTTATGTGGTCTGACTATGCTATAAAACCTTTGTTATTTGGTTCAGTACAAAGATCATCATAAAACTATTGAGCTAGAAAGGACATGGAGCTTGTTAATTCTGGTCTCTAAAGAGACCTTGTTACTAAGTTGAAACATGTGGTTCCTCCTCTTCTGGCTTGTCTTACCACATGGGCCATCACACCTACCAAGCTCTAATTCTGTGTCCATACTCTCTTAGAAATCGTTACCATAACCGTGTCATTGTCACAATCATTGCATTATCGTGTCACATGAAATGTAAAGCTGTGACTTCGAATAAAAGGAGAGCATTATCCAATGGCAACAATTCTCGTGTCTGTGAATTTGAAATGACATTTCTCTTGTAAGTTTCTTATCTTCAGTTTTAGAAAATGCATCTCAAATTTTTTGTTTCTAAAAGTAAGGGATCTGAGCGAATGATTGGGCAGGCCATGTGACTCTATTGTAGTTACTAGGAATAGAAGGAATTCTAGAGAAACTTTTATCTTGCTAACATCTTTAGGTTCACCACTGATTCACTGTATAAATAAAATTAAAATAAGATGGCATAGAAATTATTTAAGAGCTCCGAATGTCTTGAGGAGTCCTGTTTCCCTCACCCTCCCATTCTTTGTCTAATTGAAATAGACAGACATAACAAACATATTAATTCCTTAAAAGTAAACAAATTGAAAGTCAGTAAATATTTATACAATACTGCGGAGATATTGACAACAAAAGTCTATAGCCTATGAACAGACATGCTTGAGAAATGAAAAATTCTGCCTGGGAACTTCCAGTCCATCACAGGTGACCCTATTCCTATCGAGAAAACTTGAACATTAAACTTTCAGTTGAACAGGTCCTGTCTCCCCCATTTGCTCTCTTAGCACATCAGGTCAGCAAGCCTGTCCTTGGTTCACCTAAGAATGTTAAAACAAAGCCCATTTACTCAGTTACGTCTTCTTAGAAGTTGGGTATGCAGATGCTCTCAGTTGAAGAGCCTACCAAAGTGCAAAGCTTTACATTCAATTTTCATCACTGCAAAAATAAATAAAAAATTTAAATACCTCCATTTACTTCTTTCTTCTTCTAAATCACCTCACATGGGACAACTTTCCAGTTTTCCTCCAAGGAGTTTCTTCTTTTAATAACTTTTTGCTAGTATGATACCATAAAATATGATAGAAATAGGCTGAGTGTCTAGCCCACGGATAGACACCTTAACTACCATGTGTAAGACTTCGAGTCTAATCCCCAGGACTACCAAAGAATAAATTAAAATATTTTAATATGGTACCTAGAATTAGATATATATTTTTGATATACACTATCTTATACCCTAGACTTTAGATTTCAGTTACTAAAACTAACCATAATTCTGTTTTTTATATAATTCAAGAATTATTCATTCAGCAACTATTTACTAAGTACCTAGTAAATTCTAAGTTTTAGGCTAGGGCTTGGGGACGCAAAATCAAATAATGCTCTCACCCTGTCCTCCAAAGGCTGCATTATACCATTAGCCTAAGAGAAGACTATAAGTTAAAACTCTGGCTTCTGTCCATTTGTATTTTTCAAGTAGATCACTAATACGCCTACCTATAGGCAGAGAAATTTACTTCCAAATTTACTTCCAACAGTAAAGTATAGCTGGAGAGTTTCTCTCCGGGTCCACCAAGCCCCTGCAGTCTCACAGCCCACTTATAAAATAATCACTCAGAAGCTTATAAACTGTATGGCCGTGGCAGGCTTCTTGCTAACTATTTCTTATATCTTAAATTAACCCATTTCTATAAATCTATACCTTGCCACGTAGCTCATGGCTTACTGGTATTTTACATCCTGTTCCTCATGGAGGCGGCTGGCAGCGTTTCCTCGCTCAGCTTTCCACTTCCCAGACTTCTCCTCTCTATTTGTCCCGCCTATACTTCCTGCCTGGCTACTGGCCAATCAACACTTTTTTTATTAACCAATCAGAGCAACACATTCAGAGCATACAGAACATCCCATGGCAGTAAAGTTCACTATGACTTTATTCCCAATATTCCTCTTAAGAACGAAATTTTTTAACCCTTCTTTTTTAATGTGATATATCCTATTTTTTTATCTCATTAAATTTAAGTGAAAAAAAATTACTGCAATTTCAGTATTTTAAATGGCCCTGTAAAAATGAGTAACAGAGTTAAGAACAAATGCCTAAAGGGGAGACTTTCTGCTCCCATAAATTTCCAGGCCACACCTTGAGTACCATGGTCATAACAAAGTGGGGTTGCTAACAACTGTCATCCAACTTACATTCTGTGAATTCATTCACAAATCATACATAGTGCTTCACCAAGTATATCAAGTGATTTGCTTAAGAACTATACCGCACAAGTTTTGTTGATTTACCATATTTAAAAAAAAAACACTACAAAGAAGATATAAAATGTATAAGATATAAAAGATATAAAATGTACCTTATTCTCAGTGAACTTACCTTCAAACCTTGTGATACCACAGTTCTCCAAAGTTCCTCTAAGTGTCACAACTTATTACCCCATCTATAATTTTGCTAAAGATTAAGATAATGTTTTCAGGTCTGTTTTGTCCATGTTCCCTCTTTCCATGTCGGATGATATTTTGTTTGTGTTATAACAAATAAAGCTCATCTGGAGATCAGAGGGCAGAACTAGCCTCTAGTTAACCATAGAGGCCAGGCAGTGGTGACACAAACCTTTAATCCCAGCACTTGGGAGGAGAAAGCAGGAAGATCAGGAGTTCAAGGCCACCCTGGACTACATGAGATTGAACCAGTCTAAAAGAGAAACAGAGCTGGGTGGTGGTGGCACACACCTTTGATCCCAGCACATGGAAGGCTCACACCTTTAATTCCAGCACTAGGGAGGTGGAGACAGGAATATAAGGCAGGTGGAGAAAGGGTCTTGACTCCATCCCCCCTATTTGATCTGAGGATTCATAGAGTTAAGAAATCTCTCTACTGGCTGTTGTTCTGCTTCTCTGATCTTTCAGCTTTCACCCTCATAACTGACTCGAGGTTTTTATTATTAAGACTAATTAGAATCATGCTTCATTTCTGTCTTTCAGGAGTTTAAGTTCTCAGATGGTTTCTTCAAATTAACATGTCAAAGTTCTAGAACTACTGCAGACATGATGATTATTTCTCTGATTTAATTAAGAAAAGGGAGCATTTCTCTATGCCCTGTGGATGCATATGAATCTTATCTCAGTAGCTTGTCAAACTGCAGGTCCCACATCAGTGGCAATGTGCTAGGACCCACAAGTACATTTCTGGCAAGCTGCTAGGTGATATTTACACTCTGACTAATGGACCACATTTTGTGTGGTAAGACTTTGGAAGGTCCTCAAGTATGCATAGGACCGCCCAGAGAATCAGTTACACTCTATGAGGCTCTGGAATTTCCATTATTTTTTACAGTTCTATGTCATTATTCCTATATTGGCACAAACTTGCACCTCTACCAAAGATGTCTACATCCTAACCCCTAGAACCTAGGAATATGTTCTAATATGTGGAAAAAGGGATTATAGATGAAGGTAAGGTTCCCAAAAATATAACTACCATATGACCCAGCTGTAATACTCCCAGATATACACCCAAGGAAATCTAAGCATATCACCAAGATAAATGTGCATCCATGTTTCTTGTGCACTATTCACAATAACCAAGATATGAAATCAATCTGAATGCCATCAGTAGATAAAAGAAAATGCTGTACATGTAAACAGCAGAGTTTTATCTCACTGAAAGAGGGAAATTGTGTAACCTGTAGCATGAACTTGAGATTGTCACATCAAGCACAAATAGCCTGACTCAAGACAACAAGTATCACCTATTTTCTCACATCCACAAAAATATAGATTTTTAAAATTACACACATCAGACATGAAAGTAGAAAGTAGAGCTATGTAGGTAGAGGGAAGAGTCAAAGTGAAGGGGGTAGAAGGAAAAAAGAAAAGAAATGGAGGGTGAACACAGCATGTTCTGTTTGTACCTGAAATTGAAGAAGTCGAAGGGAGGAAATAGGAAGTGTATTGGGGATAAGGGAGGATAACATGGGAGTAAATATGAGCAAAGAGCAATGGTATACAGACATGAAAATGTCTTAATTAAACCTATTATTTTGTACAGCAAAAGAAAAAGGAAATGAGAGTTATTTGTTAAAATAGGGAAAGTAAGGGGCTGGAGAGGTGGTTGAGTGATTAAGGACACTTGGTGTGTGTGGAGGTTTGAATAGGAAAGGCCCCCATAGGCTCATATAGTTGAATGCTTGGCCATTAGGGAGTAGTGCTACTTGACAGGGATTAGGAGGTGTGGCCTTGTGGGAGAAAGTATGTCACTGTGGGTAGGCTTTGGGGTTTCAAATGCTCAACCCAGACCCAGTGTCTTTCTGTCTGCTGCTTGTAGATCCAGATGTAGAACTCTAGGCTCTTCTCTAGCCCCATGTTTGCATGCCTGGCACCATGCTTTACACCATGATGACAATGGACTAAATCTCTAAAAAGGTAAACAAGCCCCAGTTAAATACATTTCTTTATAAGTGTTACCATGGTCATGATGTCTCTTCACAGCAATAGAATACTGACTAAGACACTTGGCAATCATGAGGACATGAGATAGCTGAAGCTTTCTGAATGCCTTGTTCAGGGAGAGACCCTGTCTCAAAGGAATAAGGCAAAGAGTTATAGAGGACATGCAATAACAAACCCTACCTCTTGCCTCTGCTGTATAAATTATACACATATACACACACAGAGAGACAGAGAGAGACAGAGAGACAGAGAGAGAGAGAGACAGAGAGAGAGAGAGAGAGAGAGAGAGAGAGAGAGAGAGAGAGAGAGAGAGAGAGAGAGAGAGAGAGAGAGAGAGAGAGAGAGAGAGAGAGAAATGGGAGTTAAGAAAGAGCTGAAATATGGGTTAATAGATAAAGAGTTTATCACCCAAGAGCATGGACTGGAGTTCCTATGCCCAACTTCCACGTAAATCCTGACCCCAGCATAGTAGCCTGCCTATAATCCTAGTCTTAGGAGAAAATTGTAGGAATGGCCTGGCTATCTTGACTACTCCAACTGGCAAGCTCTGAGTTCAAGTGAAGGATCCTACCTCGACATATAAAGCAGAGAGCAATAGAGAAAATACCTTTCATCTACCCCTGGCCTCAACACACATGTGTGTTTGTACTCCCCAAACATATGCAAACACACATGCATGCCACACACACATGCACATGTAAAGAATAAAGCCAGGGATATTATCCCTAAGTACTCCTGCAGATTCAATATAATCACAGGGATCCTTAAAACTGGAAGAGGGAATCATCATAGAGAGCTGCAGTTCTTGAAGAATGATCACAGAGATACACTTCCACTTCCCTGAAGATGTGGAAACCAAGTATGGAAAAACCGGACCACTTTTCAAAGTTCAAAGGGTCCATATGCTTAGTCAGGAGCCTCCAAAAGACACACCACCTGGCTGACATTTTGTTTTTAGCACAGTGAGGCTCATATCAAACTTCCAACCTAGGGAACTGTAGAATAATGTCTGTGTGTTTTAAATTAATTCATGGTAATTGTCAGAGCAGCAAGAGAAAGCTAACTCATTCTCATTACCGTACTTTCACAGAATAAGAGCCAACTCCAGTGTTTTCTATGATGTCATGGATTTCTTTTTAGAATAATATTTGGTGAAGTTTTTGCCCTTCTTTGGGTTGCCCTTTATTTTGAAACCATGAAAATCTGTAGATGACATGAGAAGTCTTGTTTTATATAGAAGTCACTGAACCATGTATAGGACTATATAGTGCATTTTATTGTACTAAATTATCATGGATTTTTTTAACTCTTAAAATTGTTTTGTTGGGTTTCAAATAAGATTTACTACTAATTGCCTACAGTCTGATTTTAATTGTAGTGTTTTTGTTTTTAGAGTACAATAATATGTTACCATTACTGATTCAAAAATAATTGAAAACTCATAAAATGATTTGGGGATTAGAATTCTTCTCCTTTTTTATTTTTAGAGACCGTTGCCAAATTTATCACCAAATAAGTTTAAATGTCAGCATAATAACTTTTTCATAAATTCTAAATCAGATGGAATTTGGGTTGGAAGGAACCTATACACGTGCCAGAATGGAAAACATTTAGAATTAGGTCTCTTACATGCACAATTTTTAACCTATTAGTAATGGAAAGAAGGGATGTCAATAAAATTAAAACATCCTGGGGTTTTGTTCCTCTAAACAATTGAAGTTTCATCATGCAAGAGTTCAACAAAGGAAATCAGCTAAAAATACAAAAGATTTGAGGATAAAATGTTATATCAAACAGTAAAATTGCTAAAGAATGTATTCAAAACCTGTGGAAGAGCTTTCATCTATTCAGATATAGTGGAGTTTTGTTTGTTTTATATGTCATTCAACAACCTGTTTGAGAAGTCACTTCTAAGTGTCAACAGGCCTAGTTCTTAATGTTCCGTGTGTGATAACAGGGACCATCACAGAGTGGTCTCCAGTCTCTCCCTAGAAGTGGAGACTTGGGGAAGAGGACTGAACATGAGAAAGATACCAGAGGAGCCCTTAAAGAGAAAGAAAAAGGCAAAGGTTCAATATGACAGTGAAATACAGAAGTTAGCAGAGAGTGGGACCCTCATCAGTCGGGGCTTGAAGCTGCAAACAACTGAAACAAGAGCTGGTTTTATTTGAGGAGATGTTACAGAGCTGTTCACAGTTCTTTGAGCCTGAAAACACATGAAAATGAAAGCAAGAAACCAAAGCAGACTCCAAACCAGGTCAGACAAGCCATCAATGCTTCTTCCATTAAATGCTCAATGTTTAGTTGCTCTGCCGTTGATTGGGCAGTTCCAAAAAAGCCACATCCTGCCACCTCCTCTTGTATACTTTCACTCATCCACAGAGTAACTGCAATGCCTGCTAAGAGTAAACACTGCATCAGTACTTATTACTCTGTACTTTTTATGGAAAAGTGACAGAGAAATGCACTGTACATACTTGGTACAGATGCTGGTTTTGTTTGTTTGTTTTTTCTTTTTCCAGATATTTTCTATCTACATACTTTTGAATGCATAGATGTGAGACAGAGAAATGTGGAGGCTCAACTGTAAATATGTGTATAATATTAAGAATATTCTAAGGGATTTCAGCTGTTAGTCAGCACTTGAGACACTCAAAAAAGGCAAAAGTCCATTGCAAGCCACCTGCATTCATTGTAAGGAAGTCAAAGTTCATCTTAACTAAACTCAAATCTCTTGAAGTCAGAAGAGAAGAAGGCTCTACCTCTCCAGTGACTGTCTCTTAAGTCATGTTGAGTTCAATGATATGAGCTGTTTCCTCCGGAAGTGACAGCAATGTGCCAACCACAGAGTCAATGCTGAACAAAAAGGTCAAGGATGCATCATGGCCATTGTGGACATACTGACAACGAGTACAAGGAAGGTTTGTTTTCAGGAAGCACGTGGTAATTATGTTAAATACCTTTCTGGCAATAAATAATGAAAAGATTATTGATTAATCATAAGAGTATCTTTTTTTTTTTTTTTAGGTTTTCGAGACAGGGTTTCTCTGTGTAGTTTTGGTGCCTGTCCTGGATCTCTCTCTCTCTCTGTAGATCAGGCTGGCCTCGAACTCACAGAGATCTGCCTGACTCTGCCTCCTGAGTTCTGGGATTAAAGGCGTGTGCCACCACTGCCCAGCTCATAATAGTACCTTAAACACTCCATTCTGGTGCAATGACCTTCTCTACTCAATAATATATAAAAATATCCAACCAGAACTGAACTTTTACTATATCTCAAACAATGATAGTCACTCCCAAAAATATTTTATTCTATCTTTAGTTCTGTTTGAACAACAAATATGAGGGAAATTGACAGCACTATAGTAACAGACTTGCTGAGGATTGCACAAAAAATGCTAAGCTCCCACCCCATTTACGTTTTAGTTCGTAATTCTTAGTCCAGTTCCCAAGCCCAAGACTGATTGAAAAGTGCTGAAGAACACTGACAATTTTCCCAGTTTTGTTTGGTTTGTTATTTTTTCCTAAATCTTAAAAGTTAGTTATGTCTACTGGGCCTGGTGTCACTTGAGAAACTGAGGCAGGAGAATTATGAGTTTGAGGCCTGCATGATCTACAATAAGGTCAAAGCCAGAATGAGTTACTTACAGAGACCTAGTCTCAAAATAGAGAAGAAGAAAGGAAGGGTTACAACTCCATGGTACAGTGCTTGCTTACAGCGCATTACCTGAGTAAAAAGCACAAGAACCATAAAAAATAATTGATTAATTAATCAGTTAATCAAATATAATTATACATATGCTGACAAAATCTGATACTGCAAACTGAAAATATTTATTTGCCTGGGAATTCCCCAGGGTGGTCCAACCTTGAGCAACAATCTTTATAGAACCATTTTCCATGTGAATGATTTGACTTAAAATAAATTTTAAATTTTATGGGCCCCTGAGAGCTTTTTAATGAAGACTTAGCATATGAGGGGGAAGGGTATTTATTTATCGATTGCCATCTCTGGGTGGTCAAGTTGAGGATCCTCCCCTTTTTGTTTTCTTCTGCCAGATGTGCTAATGGTACAGCTTCTACTGTAAGGATGCATCGTTCTCACTTTGCCCTGGTTCATTAGCAACCATTTGTATGGAGGCAACATGTACCTTTTCCTCCTGCTATTCTCTAACACAACTCAGTGTTGCTGTATTTACTGATGATGTTGGTTTATTCCTCATGCTGCTCATGGGTATTAGCTTAAGAACCTCTATGTTGATTAGTCTTTGTCGCCTTGACACAATCTGTGGTCACTTGGGAAGAAGGAATCTCAGTTATGGAATTTTTTTTTCCCTCAGATTGGTGTATGAGCATACTGGTGGGAAATTTTCTTGATTGTTAATTTATATAGGAGGGTTCAGTCCACTGTGGGCAGTACCACCCTTTGGCAGCTGGACCTGGACTGTGTAACAAAGGTAGCTGAGGAAGCCAGCAAGTAGTGTTCCTCTGTGGTCTCTGCCTCAGTTTCTGTTTCTAGGTTCCTGCCTTGGCTCCCTTGATGGTGGACTATAAACTATAAGCTGGAATAAGCCTTTTCTGAATTTGACTATGATGTTTATCACAGCAAACCATCAGAACAGCTTTTAATCTCTCAAATTTCCAACTTCCTTTTCAAAGAATAGTAATAACCACAAATGCTGCTTATCTAAGTATGCTGGGTATACAAACAAAAATTAACGATACTAAATCACTATTCAGAATTTTGTAATATGGATGTAGATAATCTTGACTACAATTTTGCTGATCTCATACAACCCCATCAAGGAAAAGCAAGAGACCCACAAGTCAGTAAAAAATGACCATCCTTTATCCCACACAGCTTAAGACTAACCTGAGAGAGAATATGAAAAGCCCATAGGCATTGTAAACAAAGGTCTCAAAAATCCTTGAGTACTCAGCAAATGAGAAGTTTAAAGAAGCTAGGAGTGGACACTCTGGTACAAATGGTGGGGATGGAGATGCACAGATGAAGAAAATCTGCATGCACATTTTTCATGAATTTCAAAACACTGCAAATGTTTTGTTTACCTTGTTGTCAATTTTATTATCCCTAACAATAAATCCTTTAAAGAAAACTATGCATGTAAGGAGTCATGGTAGTGACAGATTCTCTGCTGATATGTCTACTTTGACCTTGGTGAATGTGAGGACAAAATTTTTCTATTTTCCCTACTTCTCTTGATCTTCAGTTTAAATACCTTGCTTTTGACATATTACACTAAAAATTCATTAACTGGCTAATGTTTTGACAGATTCCTGTATGATGATATCTCAAGAAGAAATTGGCACTTAAACAAATAATTGAACCAAATACAAAAATCAAGAAATATAATCTGTCATTTGCTGAGTAATATTGCCTGTAGCTGGATAGTTGCATATGCCAAAAGACATCTGTTTCAATCTATTGTACTAGATATAATTAAGTAGTTTGACCTTATATTCTTGTGTGGATATTAATTGTAATCAAAGTACCCTCTGGCAAATTATACAAGAATCATTGGAGGAAAATAATATCTACTAAAGGCTTGTGAGATTAAGTCATGGGAAGAGAAGAGGAGATGTGTATTTCAAGTGCAGAATTAGCAATGCCGAAAGACTTCTGTTTGTTATCACTATAGAAACAATACATTTAACACAATCATTTCATGTTGCTTTTTTTCAATGAAACAGTATTGTTCTGATTATCTAAAATTTATTGTTGGTCTTTTCCAAAACATGATTTAATATTTAATATTTTTCTTATTTACTAATAATCTTATCAAACAAATACCAACTTGATTTAATAATGAACAAAACAAGGAAAATATAACAGAAGTCATTTATAGAAAACTGGAGTGAGTGAAATTTTTTATTCTATTAAGAAAAGGGTCAGTGAAGGGCTGGGTAGATTTCAAACTGTGAGGTGCATTTTGTAGTTTGTTGAATTTTTTTTCTATATACTATCTAAAGATAGATGAAGCATATCAAGAATCAGAAGTATTCAATGCATAAATTCCTTTAATCTTTGATACAGGCCAAGTTTTTTTTTCAATCCCTGAGAGATAGTTTGCATAGAGAAACTGTCCTAAATTCTTCCAACAGTGCACCTCCTAGTAGATCCAAATAATACATCTTGTCCTCATACGTGAGAAAGTGTTTAGTAAAACCAGATGGCCAACTGTTTTCCTGTCCTGAGGCTCTAAAAACTAGGAAGAATAGATTCAATGTCAAAAAAAAAAAGTTCAGATCTAATAACAAGAGCAAACTCTTGAACACTCTGGTTCACCCATAATTAGATTGTTTCATTTATTCTCCACCCAAATCTTATTAAGACACAGTTTCTTATCTGAAAAATATTATTCCAATTCACATTGAGCTTAAATTTCCTCCATGTCTCACCTTCGTGAAAATCTTCTCAAGATCTGCATTGTCACTCAAAGACTAAGAAACCAAGGGGAATAAGTGTATTATCAGATTTATATTTAATCAGCTCACTTTAATTAGCAGATATTTGAATATCACTCCTGAATATTTAACTCAGCCAAAGAAAAGGAAATCTTCTAGGCCCAGGCTTCATAGGCAAATCACGTGAGGATCCTGACACTGCAAAGAGGGAGCTGGGACACACATTTCTTATGAGTTCCCAGGTGATGCTGGAGTTGCTGCTCTGGGTGTTGTTTTAAATAACAACTTCCCAGGGCCAAAGGAAATTCAGAGTTCTGTCCCTGCCATTTCTCCCAGCTACTCTCATGAGCTGTTCCAAACCTACTAAACCCTCCTCCATGTCCATGACACCTTGGTTTAGCCAATGTTTCTTCCACTTTCTACTGAAGCAGCCATGGAGTTTGCATTTGGGATCTTCAATCTCCGAGTTTCTCTTCTAGCATGACCACTCCCTCTTGTATTTGCTCTGTCACTGTGTAAGTTCTTCATGTCTAGATAATAATGAGAGTGAGGTGAAAGAGAACTCCAAAGTATCAAGAGGAAATATAGTACAAGATAGCAGTGATGCCTTCAAGGATCTTTAGGAAGATCAGATAATTAACTAAAATGGTGTTAAGAAAGCAAAATAACATGTCTGATATGTGTAATAGATACATATATAATTTAAATATATAAACATAAATTAATGAAGCTTGATCAAAAATATAAAGGATAAATTCTACTTTAGAGTTGTAAGAGAACTGGCCCGTGGTGGCACACACCTTTGATCCCAGCATTTGGCAAGTATAAGCAGGTGGATCTCTGTGAATTCAAGGTCAGCCTGGTCTACATCATGAGTTCCCAGACATCCAGGCCTACACAGTAAAAGAAGAAAAGACAAAATGTTATAAGGGAATTGAATCAGAGAAGTATGCAACAGCACTCTAGGGAGAGGAAATGACATAACATACAAGAATAAAAAATTTTATCAAAGAATGCAAAGGGATACTCATCAACAAGAGTCAAAAAATTAGTATGAACCTCCTGTGTGCCAAATTAAGAAAATAAACAAAACCCTACTTCTATTTTTAGGTGGTAGAAAGCTCTCTGATGATAGCAGGGAGAAGACAGCAAAGGTGATTCTATTTCCAGCTTTGCCTGGACAAGTTCCTATTTATACTACTGTCCATCTATAATTACAATAAATCATTAATATGTTTTCACTATTCTAAGTGAGCTAGCTAGAACAATAAATTGTATGGTCTCTATGAACATAATAGAATCCATATTTTATTCAAATAAATGAGAATAGTGGTACACAGCCCATAGTCTCAAAATATCTGGATCACAACACAAACAAATTTTATCATAGTTATACATTATGTACCTTGGGATTATGCAAATAGATAAATTAAGTTCTATACAAGCTTATAAATTTAGTTCATCACTATATCTCTTCAAAACATTAAATGCAATGTTAAGAAACTAAAAGCAGGATTTATGAAAATGCTGGAAATTGATAAAGAGAGTTGCTCCAAATTAGAGGGAATTTTCATCAAAGTAGGGTGTGTTAACAATAAATCAAGGCAGTTCAGGGAGTGTGGGGAGGGAGCTGATTAGATTAGTAACAGGCATGTAAAGAAGGTAGATGTTAGATCTACTTTAGATGTAGAATCAAGCAGACTTAGAAACTGACTGGTTGTAAAAGGCCAATGAAAGAAAGAACTGAAGAATGACTTTTGAATTTTAAGCTTGGATGCTTGAAAGAAATAAGAAATGCAAGAAGGATTCCAGAATAAAAGTAAGGATTCAGCAGTAGATTGATGGCCTTACTTCATATGGGCATACCCAACAGATACCTCATTAATCATTTTGCCCAGTGATGGTCCTCCTTTACTTTCATGTTTCATTCATAAAAAAAAATTATATCTGTATTCTCTGCTATCTTTGACCTACTCCTAGATACAGGGAAACTTTCAACCAGAATTCTTTCTTCCATTGTTATAGATGTGTCAGATTTGTAACTTATATTCCTAATTTCAGACTCATGGAGGCTCAAAACATTGATATTACTTAATACTGCCTTTAAGAGTTAAGTGATCATGACTAAAACAACTACCTATTTAAGTAATGTTTCACTCTATGTGACCATGCATATCTATCTCTGCTCAGATTTGATGACATACAAAACATAATCACCACTAAAAACCATAAATGAAAGACAATGCTGCTTTGATTTTCATAATAGAAAGATAAACACATAGTTGGAATTGGAGGGGGGGCTCCAACCAGCTCCCAAATAAAGATATAGAGACTTATTATTAAGTATGAATGCTCAACCTTAGCACTTTTAACTTAATTTAACCCGTTTCTATTCATCTACATTTTGCCTTGGGACCCCTTTGCCTTTCTGTATGTCCTACTTTCCTGCTTCTTCCATGTCTGTCTGTCTGACCCTTGGCATCTCTTTTTCTTCCCCCAACTCCCCAGCCTAAACTCCTCCTCCTACTTACTCTCCCTGCCCAGAAGTCCCACCTACACCTCCTTCCTCAGTATTGGCCATTCTGTTTTTTATTAGACCAATCAGGTGCCTTAGGTAGACAAGGTAAAAACAGCAACACATCTTTTCATAATTCAACAAATGCAACACATCTTTACATAAACAAATATTCTGCAATATAAATGTGTCTTCTTTCCCCACATTCCATATGTTTACTATTTCCCCCATCAGTCCCTGTCCAAATTTGACAAAGACTTGTTATTTCTTCAACAAGATGTATATGAGAGATTGTCTAGACTGTTTACCTCACCTGTTGAAGTGGGTGGAGCTGGTGCTTCCGATTCATCTGCTTGTTTACATGCTTTATCCTTCAGGCTCTTGCCAGTGCCCTAAGCAAAGACAGCTCAGACTTCAGACCTTCAGATTTGCACTGGCCCAAGGCACAAAAACAAAAACAAAACAAAACAAAAAATTGGAGCACAATAATTTTACTGTTAACAAATCCGAGCCCAGATATTAACTAATTGGAGTCTGTCTTAGTGACAACTCTGATAAATAAAAACATTTGATGGTATGGTTCACTTATAGTTCAGAGGTTCAGTCCATTACCGTCATGGAAGGGAATATGGCAGTGTGCAGGCAGACATGGTGCTGGACAAGTAGTTAAGAGCTCTATATCTTGCAGGCAACAGGAAGTCGACTGAGACACTGGGCACTATTCTGAGCATAGGAAACCTCAAAGCTCACCTCCACAGTGACACACGTCCTCTAATAAAGGCCATATCCATTCCAAGAAAGCCACACCTCCTAATAGTGCCATTCCCTATGAGATTATGGGTCAACTACATTCAAACTACCACAGAGTCATAAAGCAAATTTATAAGCATAATTAAGACCAAATATTATGTCTTTTAGGTCATGGTTTTCTTTACCATGAAATATTTATTTTTCCTTAGCTCTGGGCTCAAGAGTAAATTTAGCAATAATTATTCTTTAATTATAAGTATGCATATTGTCCTACCATCCCTATTCTCTTAAAAGACTTCATTTTCACCTGTAGAATTGAGATACTCCTAGGGTGAAACACCATAACTAATGAAGCAAAATACTAAAAAACAAACTAAATTCAAGTAACAGAGAAATAACACACCACCAACTTGAAAGGCCATTATGATGTATCCAAATTATGCTGAGCAACTATCCAGACTCAAAACAAGATACTGCTTACATACACTGTCACCTCAGCAAAGCTCCTGAGAAATGATAACTATCAAGAAGTTAGGGGGCATGGCACATGCCTTTAATCCCAACATTGGGAAGCAGAGGCAGGCAGACTTCTCATTCAAGGCCAGCCTGGTCTACATATTGAGTTCCAGAACAGGCAGAGCAAATAATGAAAAACAACAGCAACAATTAAAACAAAGGAAGTTTCATAGGCTTTTATAAGAAGTTACAGCTTAAAGATTTCCTAGGAGCATAGAACTAGTTTATATAGCACCAACACAGTACTATTTCAAAGAAATAATTTCATATCCCAAATTGCCAACCTTGATGGTTTAATGAACTGAAAACTCATTTTATCTATAGATTCCACTTCTTTTTAAGATAAGTTAAACCAATTATGACACATGCACCACGTCCCATCTCTGATAGTTGCTGTAAAAAGGCAGGAGGGGAAGGAAAAAAAATCACAGTAGAATTCCAAGGTCTCAAAGGCACCTCTTGTCCCAGACCAACCCACATGAATTTCATCCTTCTCCACCGAAAACCAAAACATTAATTTAAGTGCTTGCTTTAAAGCTAATATGGCTTTGCACAAAGCATTCACCGGATGCTTGGCACAGAAATAAATCAAAAATGGTGAAAAGAGAACACAAAGAAGAATAAAAATTCAGAGTCCAGGTCAATGTATTCCATCCCTCTGCCTTTTCCATTTCACATAACAAGTCCCAAAAGGGGAGAATAGGCATAAATAATAAATCAGGGAGAATAAAAAATGGAACTTATGGCCTCCCAAACTCTCAATGGAAATATATCAATGGAATAGCAAAACAAAAACTGAGGCTTGCTTGGACCTTCGGGGTGAACGACTTTTGCTTGGAAGCTTGTGTGTATGCATCTTAAAATGAAGTAGATAAAGACATAAATAACAAAGTTTTCTATAAAGTACCTTTAGAAAATTAACTAAATAAAGGTGGTCAGTAGACTTCAGTTTTCCAGGGGTTTAAGGGACAGGGTATTTGTTTGTTTGATTGGAGGAGAGTCAACAGAGCCTTCTCAATTATGGAGAAGGTAGTTTCCATTTCCGACTAACATCTTTGGTGCTTTGCCATGTGTGTTCTCCATCTGTGACATTGGAGTGGCTGCTTTTCTGTCTTCATGATACAAACTCCCCAATACTCAAGACAATGTCAACAAAGAGGTGGGACACAAATCAATCCTCTTTACTGCACTCCGGATAAACCTCAAGAGAAAAAGCAACCCCATGGATTGAACAAGTCCTAAGTCCCCATTGTGATGCTGAGGATGTGAAAGTATGACATTTACAGCAAGGTTAGAAAGCTAAAATTACCAAGAGATGGGCATGGCTCAAGCAACATGTAAATAAAGAAATGAGCATTCAACTCTGTGTCTCCTCACCAAAGCCGTGTATCTCCGAAATACTGTACCATACTGCCTTTAGTAACTGCAAGTGATGAGCTGAGAATATTGGTCAGAAAATTACTTTATGGACTGCAGAGATGGCTCAGCCGTTAGGATCACTGACTGCTCTTAAAGAAGAACGGGGTTCAATTCTAAGCACCCAAACAGTGGCTATAACAACTGTTTGTAACTCTAGTTCCAGGGAATCCAATAACTACTTCTGTTCTCTGCAGACATTACATATATGTAGGCAATATACCCATGCACAAAGATTAAAAAAATGAAAAAAGAGAATTATTTATTACATGTACTTTTAAAATCTCATTTTATTGAATTTACTGACATCTATAGAGAAAACACATGTATAGTAAAAGGCTATCCCATGAAAGGGCCATGTTTATTTTTATTACAATATCACCAGTACACTTATAACTAATAAGCTCTTCTAAGCAATAGGGGGGAAAAGCTGAAATTATTCAAAGTGCCATGCTCCTGAAATACATATTTAATTGCCTTCTCCTTTTTCTCCACATTTCCCTACTAGAAGGGATAATTAGTGGTAAGATAATTTCATAGATGAAATTCCACACTATTGTCACAAGATGGAACTTTGAGTTGATTTCTATTAATAGATGTTTGCCCCAACCTTCAATTTTGAACAAGTATGTACGGGACAGCTAACCAGAGGCTTGAGTGCAGCTCAGGGCCAGGAACACTGTGTGCTTCTGCGTGACAGTAACTAGCACCTAGCAGGCCAGGCCACGTTGGCCTCATTGAAAGCCATCTGTCATCAAGTAGTCTGTGAACCCCTGACAACCTCTTCAAAAGCCCAAGTGTTGCACTGTATTCAGTTGCCAAAACCTCAGTAAACAAACACAAATATGTTCACAAAATCTCTCAAATCCACCTTCTTCAGAGTTACATTCTGACCCACAGTAAGAGAATAAAAACATCCTTGGCTCTCTTATCCTGCTAAGGGAGCAGTGATCTCCAGGATACTCATGGTCAGAAGCTCTTGAAAAGAGCCATCCATCTCAGGACGCTGAAGGTTGCTTTACTTCAGAAAGGAAGGTGTGGCGTTAGGCCCATCTCCCACAAAGCTACATCACTGCTAAGTAGAGAAAGACAGTTATTTAGCACGGCCGACTTCTAGGCAGCATGTTTCTCAGTGGTTATCACAGACCATGCCTTGAGTGGCTATTGTGAAGCCCCAAGCCAAAAGGAAAACGATTCATAAGCACTGTATAAATCAACTAGAAATCATTTTGCTCAGCTTTTACATCACTGTTGTGAAATGAATTAGTAGAAACTAATAAAAAAAACTGCCAAGATTGACTTCTTCCAGTGCCCTTTCCACATGTTCACAGCTGGCTTCGGTTAGGAAGGGATGTAGCGTGTGATAGAGACCATTTATAAAATTCTCCGGCTGAGAAAGGAAATGCTATACCTTGAACCTAGGTTCCCATTACTCTATGAAGTAAAGTATCGATCGGGACACGAGCATTGTTAAGCCACAAGCACAGCAAAAAGAGCATGTGTAGAGAGATAAAGAAAAATGGGCATACGTTCAAAAGGAAAGATTCAGCCTCAAAGAATTGCTATAGAAGGCTAATCACCAAGTTTCGACAAATCATTTGAGTTACTTGCTTGCGTAGTTCAAATGACTATCCAATGAGTATGCTTATTGTCAAAGAGACATTTGTCTAATTTACCTGGAGTTTAATGTATTTCAAAGAAAATAGAGAGAGAAACAAGTTAAGCAGGGGGTTGTACCTTAGTTGGTCAAGTACTTGTCTACTATGCACAAAGCCATAATTCTATACCCAGTACCATATTAAACCGAGTGTGGTGGTATAAGCCTGTAATTTCAGCACTTGGGAAGTAGAAGCAGGGGGATCAGGTTCTAGGTCATTCTCAGTGACACAGTGAGTTCAAAGCTAGCTAGGCATCACCTTGTGAAGACATTGTATTTAAGGAATTTAACATTCATTATCTCCTTAGGTCTCAGTAACATTATTTTACATGAGGAAATAGGAGTTGAGAGGCAAAATGATATCCTCACTTACCTGGATAGTATCAATAAGAACACAGATGTTCATTTAATTCATTTGGCTCCTAAGGCAATGCCAGGCACGCAGTAGATGTTTAATAAATCATTGTTGGTGGACCAATTCCAAAGCTGATACACTTTTCCCTATACCAGGGTATTTCTCCAGAGCTGTGAGATTATAAGAGGGGAGAATAAGAGAGGGAGGGAAGGAGGAGAAAGAAGAGAAGGAGAGAAAGAAAACAGTATTATCTCCTTAATAGGCAAAAGAACAAAAATTATTGTAACTGCTTAAAACATGTGGGCAATTGTTTTTCTGCCCTGCCCCTGTCTGGTTAACATAGCTGAAATTAAATTTCAGTTACAGAGCACCAAAAGTATCTCGTCCGGATCTTGTTAACAGATGTTTAGAACTGAAACAGAACTACTTCAAATGCTTAATGATGCAGACAACAAGGCCAAGTTGGATGATCACCATCCGAGCAGCTAAACTGACATCACTTGATCGCTCATCGGTACATGGCTGCTATATGCTACATAACACTGTAAGTATTGAGAATGTAACTATAAATACAATAAAATGTCTACTTCAAGTTTATGAGTTTGTAATATAATAAAGCTAAGAAATAAATATAATATGTGTTATAACATAGAAGAATCTAAAACATAGAATATCTTCATAACCTTGAAATAGGAACAAAAAAACAGAACCTTGTTCATATGATCTTAGCCAGAAGGCTGGAATGCAATGAAATAACCTTCTTAATCAAAACACAAAATAATTTTTCTGCCATAAAGAATAAATTTATGTTGTTTCCAGGAAAATGTATACAATTGGAGATAGTCTTATTAAGTGAATTAAATCAGTATCAGACAAAAACATTACATGTGTTTCTCATTTGTGGATCCTAGCTTTTATAGAGATATATAAAATTATATATGTATAGATGATGTTCACATATAAGCAAAATGTGCTTGGGAGAGAACAGAGGGAACTATCAAAAGGGGAAAAGAGGAGGAACAGAAAAGAGAGGATAGGGAGTATGGTAGTACGTGGGGAAATATGCTCAAAGTACATTATATATGGCCATATTAACACAATATCATGAAATTTTAAGGTAAGTAATAATAATGAGTGGGGAGGGGAAGAACACCAAGCTTTCATCCTGAACTCTACACAAGGCCAAAGACTGAAAGAAGTTCATATGTTCATTTGAAAACCTGCATCAAGGGTTCATTTGATCTTGATTCTTTTTTAATATGTTTTTATTAATCATGTGTATATAGGGGTGTGTGTGTGTGTGTGTGTGTGTGTGTGTGTGTGTGTGTGTGTATACGCGTGTGTGCATATATGTGTATGCCAAGGTAAGTCAGAGTCCCCTCGAGCTGGAGTTCCAAGGAATTATGAGCCACCTGACATGGTTAATGGGAGCCAAACTCAGGTCTGCTGCAAGAGCGGCAAGTGCTCTTAACCACTGAACCAACTCTCCAGCTCTTTTCTGTTGAATCTTTGGAAGCCTTGGCTAAAGAAATTTCCGTTGTTTTAAATACCCCAAAAAAGTTTTACTAAAAACCTCTCTCTGATTTTATGAGGAAAAGGAGGCAAACGCTAATAATGGTGGTTAAATTATCATAAACTGGACTATAAAACATTTCTGTTTCTCAAGGGATAATAAAGAGCATATGATGTTTACTTTCATGTGTCAATTTCACCGCAAGTTATTAAAACATTACATTGTGGGTGTGTCTGAGTGTGTTTCCAGAAGAGATTAGAGTTTGAATCAGATGGTTGCATAAAAAGATCCACCCAAGGCGGGTGGGTATCATCCAATTCTTTGAATGCCTGAATGGAACAAAAGAGGGAAGGGACTGAGTGTGTTCTCCTTTTGAGCTAGGACATTTGTTCATCTTCTCTTGCCCCTGGCATTCTTGCTCCTGGTGTCAGAACTTCAAGCTTGGCCTGGAACTAACAACCACCAGTTTCCTAGTTCTTAGGATGCCACGCTCAGACTCTGGAATTTTGAAAGTCTTTTACTACCATTGGTTCTCCAGCTTACAGACAGAAAGTGATGAGACTCCTTCCGGGGGTTGATACATCTGTGGTTCTGTTCTATACAGTATCCTAATTCAGAGAACAAAAAGCAAGTACCCAGAGCTATTGGACGTAGTTACAAGGCATACTAAGAGGTAGTATTCAGAATATATAAAGAACACACAGAAATCAATAAGAAAAAGACAACTATCTCAATAGAGAAATGGGGAAAGATTTGAAAAGTCACCCCACAAATGAAGCTAACCAAATAACCAGTAAGCATATGAAAAGATGCTTACTTTCATTTGTTATTAGAAATGAAACTTGAAACTACAGTGAGCCAGAGTTTAGTGATATATGCCTGTAGTCCCAGCATTCCAGAGGCAGAGGTTAAGAGGACAGCTACAAGATCTAGGCCAGCCTGATCTGCATAGTGATTTCCAGCCAGCCTGGGCTACCTAAGGAGACACTGTGTAGTATTAATATTAGCTGCTCACTTGATTGGATCTGGAATCACTTAAAGACAACAGCTTCCAGGCACGTCTGCAGGGGGGGTATGCCGATTTGGTTAATTCAGATGGGAAAACCCACACTAAAAGTAGGCAGTGCCATTCTCTGGGTTTGAGTGCTGCAGTATATAAAAGGGAGAAAACACATCACTCCCTTCTTCTTGACTACAGCTGCAGTGTGACCAGGTCCCTCAAACTCTTGCTGCTGTGGTCCCCCTGCCATGATGAATTATAACCTGGAACTGTCAACCACAGTGAACACTTCTTCACGGTAACAGAAAAAGAAACTAAAATTGTCTCAAAAATAAAAACACGCACAAACACTCAAATAAAAAAAACAACTATAATGAAATGACACATATTCACTAGCATAGTCAAATTTTGATAAAAGTAACAATTTAATAAATATGTAGAAAATGTCAAGGTTTGAAAACACTGTGTCACATATAAAGCATTCATCGACTGCTTGTTCTTTACGTCTCTAGAGGCGGTGGGACCCGTGAGAATGGAGCCAGTAAATGAGGCAGACTAAAGTCTCATGCAATAGCCAGCTTTATTCAGAGCATCAGGCAGTTTATACTCTGAGGGTTAAAAGGAGTCACATGAGTAAAGTAAGTGTCCAATCACAAGGGCAAGCCGCACATGCCAGACAAGCCACATGTGGCAAAAACATGTTTTTCCATAGAGGCATGCAAATAAATAACAATAGCCAGTCGCGATGAATAGTCTGAAATCAACTCACCCCTATGCGCTACAACTGGGAGAGGCCCAAAAACATCATCCAAGAGCAATTCCATGTTTTTGAAGAAACTGAGGTCACAGGACTCTCGTCTTCATTTATTGGAGTTTTCTCACAAGCATTCAGAATTCTCCTCACATGGCTCCGTTCTTGAACCATGTTCCAACAGCTAGGAAGACTCCACTTTAGTGTAAAGCCTTAGGCAACTAAAGAATATCAAAATTGAATCTCCACGAACGTGGTGGCTAGAGATTCAGTTACTGGTTGGACACCCAACAAAGATACAAATAATTGTTTATCAAAAGAGAAGTTGGAGAAAGAGCTCAGTGGATAAGGGCATTTGCTGTGCACTCATGAGGACTGAGTTAAAAATCACCAGCACTTAAAATCAAAAGCTAGGCATAGCAGCACACTTGTAATCCCACTACTGGGGGGTAGAAACAGTGGATCCTGAGATCTTGCTGGCCCGCCAGCCTAGAAAAAAATGATGAAATTTCTGTTCTGTGAGAGCAATAAAAGAGAGTGTCTCATGACCTCAGTTTCTTCAAAAACATGGAATTATTCTTGGATGATGCTATGTGTAGCACAGAGGAGTGAGTTGACTTCAGACTATTCATTACGACTGGCTATTGTTATTTGTTTGCATGCCTCTGTGGAAAAACATGTTTCTGCCACATGTGCAGTTTATGCCTGTGATTGTATACTTGACTCACGTGACTCTTCTCAACCCTCAGAGTTTAAATTGTCTGATGCTCTGAATAAAATTAGCTATTGCATAAAACTTTAGTCCACCTTATTTATCAGCATCATGATGTCCTTCTGTGGCTTTCCTCTTATAATACATGGGCACAGAAACCTGCACACATTTGCGACTATATCCATATGCTACACTCACATCACACCCCCATCCCCACATACATTGCATAAAGTATATTCATAAAGCATATTTATAATATCCCCAAGCTATATAATAGCCCAAGTGCTTATCTATAGTTAAATAAATAAATTGTGTTAATATGCACATTGGAATTTTATAGAGCAATGAAAATAAGCAAATCACAACTGGACACAAGATAGATGCTTCCAGAAAAATATAATGTGGATAAGACCATAAGACGAAAAAAAAAAAAAAAAACCTGCTATTGAGTAGGGGGGAAAAAAAGAGATAGGAGGAAAAGTGGAGAGGAAGAGGAGCAGGAGGAAAAGTGGGCAGCATGATGAAGTAATAAGGAATTGGCTGGATGTTCTGCCTTAACTAAAACACCAGATAAGTTACAATGGTTTTCAAGACACTAGGGCAATGCAGAAAACACACACACACACACACACACACACACACACACACACACACACACACACATACACACACACACACACACACACACACACAATGAAAACCACAAACTGTCTCTACTATTTGCCAAGCTTGAAATAGAGAGCTTCAGGGCTATATAGCACAGGAACTAGAGTTTGCAAAAGCAGGGTACTGGAGAAAATGTAGTTACTGAAGTTCTGCATGGAGCACTAAACTGAGTACTGGTTATCATCTAAGAGAAAGAAAACTACTCTTAGAGAGGGAAAGAACTGTGAGAAAGAAAAAAGGGAACAATGTTGGACCTTGTAAAGAGCCCTGAACAGCTGCTACATTACCCAGCCCAAATGGGAGGTCTCATCGTTCATGGGCACTGAGTAGAGTATCCAGAAGACTTTTGCCTTGGCAATGGAGTAAAGTGACTCCTAAGTTTTTCTGGTTCCATGTAATAAATTTTACAAGGAAGGTATGAAGGTCTCAAAATGTACTCAAGGAGCTTAATTGTGACTCAGGAGAAAAGCTATTGGGCCTCAACCCCACTAACTCCCTTGGTTCTTATCTAATTAACAGCCCATGGCCCATCCACTTTCCTTTAAAATTTCACCTTAGTTAAACAATATTAAAAGTCCCCTTTTTCTGCTGCAGCAGCCTCAACTCTATTAGGAGCTGGTTTTCCATAGGGCTGTCACATTCGCTTGTCTAGTGAAACAAAGACTGGCCCTTCCTTCTAGAAGGGTGTTGACAAAGAAGATAAAGACAGTGTCTCCTTCCTGAGCAAAAGGCCTGAAGTGTGCTTCAGGCTGTAGAAGATGTAGATAGTGTCTTCCCCTGAAGCAAAGAATGGCTGTTACTCTCCCCTCCTCTATACCTTTCATACAGTAAATCTTGAAGCAGAAGCTAGTTCACCACAGGTGGAAAGGAAAGGGGGCCAGGATAAAAACTGTGTGTTAATCACAAAGGTCAAATAGATGCTAGAGTTACAAGAACGGTTAAAGCAGAAATGGTGAGGGTGAGGAGGCTGAGGAAGATAAGAGAGAGGGCTGGCAGCTGGGTATGAGACAGCCTGGCTGAGAGATAAGAAGGACCAGAGCTCTGGGAAGTAAGGTCATGTTGGTAGCTGGCTGGCACTCATGAAGCCCTAGGGAACATATACAAAGGCACTGTTCCACTTCTATGGATCCTTGGCTCTAATTCTAATGTAACTAAATGGATCAGATTAAACTGTGGGTAAGGATGGCTTGTAATAAATTTCCACCTATTTTAAGAAGACCACCCCACAGACAAGGAACTAGATATGAGGTGACCAAAAGGAACTACCAATTAAATGTTTGTAGCTTTAAAAGAGTTAGCCCACCACACACACACATCCTGATAAAACTAGAAGCTGATCATGTAAATGGGAGAGCAAAGAATGAGGAGTCTAACAGCCAGAAAGACCCTTAGCAACACTAGCCAGGGCTAACAGATTGCAGGCAGTCAAGGTCAGGAGCTCACAGAGCACATATCAAAGCTAGACAGGGAGAGACTTCGGCCTCCCTGGCTAGATGGTCAGCTGGCAGACAGGGCACAGACATCTCCTAGTGTTTGCATTCACTTTATGTTCTCTCTGAGCTCTCTGTTTTCACTCTTCATCAGAGTATGACAGCAAACTTGAGAGCCACTGTCTTGGGTTGAATTTTGATGGCTATTGGGTGTCTGACACCGTAAGTCACCGGGTTGCATGCATCCCAACCGAGAAAAATCCAATTGCTCTTAAAACTCTGTATCAAGACCCACGGGATATGCACCCATCATCTGGCCCTCTATGTGTAACAGTGCAGGATTAGGACTCAGAGAACTAGACCTTAAATAAACAAACAAACGTTAACTCTGTGCCCTAGCTTTCTTATCATAAAGAGCTAAGCTCTGACTGCAGTTTCCAATTTGATGCCGGCCCCCTTGAAACTATAGACTACATTGTTAGCTAGTAAATAGAGTAAATTCCCAGATCCTTCCCAGTTTGGGGGAATTCAAATGATTTGAGATGTTTCCAAACACCATCATTCAGTTTCTGTTTGTATCAATGAACTTCAAATCTCTGGCATAAGATGCTGGCATTGGCTGTTTTAAAAGTCCCCATATATTTCTCAAGGGCAGTCATATTACAGTAGCCCACAGAGAGAGTTTGAACTTGAAGCTCTCAAATTCTGACTCAAATTTGTTTTTCAAACTTGTTTTCCTGAAAGAAAAATAAAAAACAAGGAAAGAAATCAGCTAAGACAGAGGAGAAACATTTCCCTCCCCCCAAAAAAGCAATTCAAATGTAGAAGACAGGCTAGATAGATTATAAAAAAAAGTTGGGGGGGGATTAAAATTTTTTAAAGAAAGTGAAAAAATGAAATTTTGAAGAACAGGATAGAAAGCTACAAAAGGAAAAATAAGACGTATCTGAAGCTGTAGGTTGTGAAGGACGAGGTTGGAGAAAGAAGAACTAGCTAATGGCTAGAAGAGCATAGTATTAACACAGAAAGAATGAAGCACTGTTTGAGAACACAGAAGAGAAATTTCTTCAAGCTGCCCAGGCTCCTGCAGACTGTGAAGAGCGCCTTCTCCAGATACAAAGAGAATTCATTGTCAAAGTAGTTGGAGAACAGCTGCTTGCGCATGCAGCAGGAATAGTAAACTGCTAAATAAAATTTAAGCTGCATTGGTATGGAGGATGCAGGGGTGGGTGGTCTGCACTGATAAGTTCTGGGCCTCCTGAAGGCCTCTCTACGGCCGCAACAAACCGAATCAGACCGAATCAGGAGAAGCCCAGGTTTTAAAAGATAAAGCGTTCCTGGGCGATTCCTGGGCCTGCAGAGAGGAGACCAGAAGAATCATGTGTCTGTTTTCTGGGATGTTTATATATATATCCTGTGGGAGTCGTCCTGAGCCTCTCTGAGGGAGGAGCTGTATTTGGCGGGCTTTGAAGGGCCGGGTTTAGGGAAAGAGATGGGGAAGGGAGCCGAACTGGATCTTCCACCAGACTCCTTCCAAACATATACAATCTAAGAATTTCAAGGTGAGTTTCAGAGTGACTGAAGTCCTGGAAGTACATGCCAGAGACAAGGTGGAATGAAGGCTGAAAAGATGTCAACGTAAAGATGAGACATATAGTAATGGAGCCGGCAATAGAAGAAGGAATCTTGAGTTAAGTGTTGGTCTGTTCAGGGAATACGGTATGCGGGATCATCAAAGTGTTTGACTTGGACAATATATATTGATTGACAGCTGTGGGGTTTTTCTTCCTCTCACCCACTGCTCCAAGGGGGAGGAGGAGGGGAGATGTGAAGATGAGTTTCCCAGGAAGCTGACTCCTGAGACCAGCATTGAGGTGCAGATCTGGTTTAGTGTGTGTGTTCACTGGCATATGTGCATTCATTATCCAATAAGCTAAGGTCATATCAAGTTCCTATCCAGTGAGTCTGAATGGCACGCAACCTGCATTACGTGAGAGTGTACAGGGGGGCAGTGTGTTCAGGTAGTGTGTCTACAGACAAAGAACAGGAAGCAGGCAACGCCCCCGGGCTTTGGTGCCAAATTAGAGGGTCTCCAGTTAGCTGGGACTCCATTATGAGTCATCTAGTGTTCCAGAGATGCAGGTCTGCTCAGACAGCCGCAGGAGGTGTGTTGGCGTTTCTCAGGCTTCCTGTCTTTTAGTGACACCCTCTGAGCAGACACCCCCTCAGGCTAGCGTATGCGTTATCGGTTCCAGAATACCACGCAATCAGCATTATTGGTAGAATGTAAAGGAGAGTCTCAGGGAAAAAAACAGCAATTGCACCAAAGCACCAGAGAAGGAAAGGCGGCAGGTTTTGAAGGAGTGCGTGGAAGTTAGCATTTCAACTGAGCACCCCTGCAGGAGGAATTCAAAAAGTGGGGAACAAGTCCTGGGGATGGAGTTCAGTGATAGAGAGCTTGCCTAACGAAAATGTTCCTGGTTTCAATTCCCCCCTCCCCACAAAGAGGGGAGAGGCCATTTCTACAGAATCAGCGTAGGAGAAAACATGATCTCAAACACAAGCCCTCAAAGGCCAACAGGTTTCAGAACAATCAAAAGGAATTCTGGTTCTAAAACTAGGAAGAATGATTCTTGGATTGGTGCAAAGGGAAATTTCCCTTCTTGCAGGTTTCTAGACTTGGGTACTTTGTATTAAATTGGGGGGAGATAGGGACATTTGGGCCACCGTACGAAACTATGAGCATGTGGTTAGATAGAAAGTTTGGGGAACAGGAGTTGACCAAGCAAAGCTGAAATGCCTCCTGCTGCCTCCTTTTCAGGAACAAGCTACCTAAGAGTGCCCATTACTCTTCACCCTAACCGATAAGAATTCTACCCATGTCCCCATGATTGCACATGTCTCAATTCCACCTAGTCAAGTCATTTCCAGGCCGTATGTCCTATGTAATCTGTGCGCTATGTGGTCATGTAATCTATGCACATGCGTGGAGTAGCCACGTGGGCCCATGTGAGTATGCATAAGGTAGTCTATTAAAGGTCAGTCCCATGTACCCTCCCCTCTCTCCACACACGTCTTTTCATTCTGTCCTGTTCCTCCCTCCTCCTAATAACACTCTTAGAGTGGGTTTTGTTATGCCTCATGACTTTTCCTCGCAAGGTAAAAGCGCCGCATGAAACCAACACTATCACTATTAATACGTTACAACTCTGTCTTCTGGAACATGGTCTTCTGTGGTCCAGATTGGCTACTGGTTGTTTATGGCCTCTGTATTTACGGAGTTCAGTATCTTTGCCACACACCCAGACAAGTGTTCCAACAGCTCCTGCAGGAACAAAACTAACACTCAGATCATCCACCCGCTAGATTGCCTTATTCATTGCAACTTAACCATAACGAAGAAAAAGGATTTAGAGGAATGTGATACACTCTTCCTCCTCAAATCCTCAGTCTCTTCCATCTTGAAGCCCAACCTCACTCTATTGCCTCACAGCAATGGCTTTGTTACCTGTCTAAACCAAGCAGCCAATGAAAAGTGGCCCTGAAACACAGCAATTGTAATAGGAGTGAGTGAGTGAGTGTGTGTGTGTGTGTGTGTGTGTGTGTGTGTGTGTGTGTGTGTGTG